>CAUYQV010000500.1:0-28651 GCA_963574575.1 Galagoides demidoff
CGCCTCCCAAGTAGCTGGGACCACAGGCGCCCGCCACAACGCCCGGCCATTTTTTGGTTGCAGCCATCATTGTTGTTTGGTGGGCCCAGGCTGGGGATTCGAACCCGCCACCTTAGGTGTACGTGGCTGGTGCCTTAGCCAATTGAGCCACAGGCGACGAGCCTGAAATTCCTATTTTCATTCTCTTTTCAGAAACCACCCTTTATTGTCTCATACCTTTTGGTGATGTTCACCTAACTATCTCACTATACTTACAGTATTGCTTCTGAAACTATTAAGCAGAGTTTTCATGCCATCATCACCAATCTCTCTGAGACCTCCCTGAGACCATAAGTTCCTTGGTATCCCAAGACCATCTGCTTCTCATTAACAGAGGTCTCCCCCCCATCAATTCTGAATCATATGGTGGATTTAAATATGGAAACAATTGATAAGAATTAGTAGATTTTTCTAACACCTGGATCAATCAGGTGTACACTCTAAGTTAAATAGGCTTTAATGCAGGGAATTATGCACTTAAAATCATTAAAAGGATTGTAGAAGGAGAGAAGGCAAGGGATTCTGGAATTCCTTCCAGATCAGCATTGCAACACCAGCCACCTTAGGGAATTGCTACTTCTGCAAAACTGGTACTCTAGGGAAGAAGAAAGCCACAATCTTGGCTAGAAGCTGCTGGACTGTCCCACGACTGCGATCCAGGTATGGGAAAGCTGCCAGCTTGGCTACAGAGCCCTGCACCAGCTGCAGGATTTGCACCAACTGCAGGATTTGCATCAGCACGGTGAAGGCCTCACATCCTGTCATCTCTCTCCTCACTTGGCTGGCTTCCAAACTAAAGCCCAGCATGCATGCATCTAGAGAACAAAGCCTGGGTTATGTCTTAATCTCCAACAATGGCATAGAGAAATGTAGTTTTTCACTTTCCAGGCTTTGATATCCAGGAAGGTGCACCAGAAAAGGAGGCTGGAGGAGATGCTGCCTAGAGCAATGGAATCTCATCACACACGTCTGTCCTCTTGCTTTGTTCTGATTGTTTGTAGGGCTTGCGGGAAGTGATTAGGTTAGGAGAACTCTGCTCTGTGAATGGGATTAATGCCTTTGTAAAAGAGGCCTGGGGGAGCCTGTTTGCCCCTCCCACCACATTAGGGTTTTCAAAAAAGCACCCTATCTGCTGGTGTCTCACTCTTGAACTTCCCTGCCTCCAGAACCACGAGCAATACATTTCTGTAGTTTCTAAATTACACACTCTCACGTATTTCATTATAGCAGCTCGAACAGACTTAGACAAAAATCTTCTTCAGTAGCTAGGGCACCAGCCACATATACCAGAGCTGGAGGGTTCAAATCCAGCCTGGGTCTGCCAAACAACAATGACAACTACAACCAAAAAATAGCCAGGCATTGTGGCGGGCACCTATAGTCCCAGCTACTTGGGAGGCTGAGGCAAGAGAATTGCCTAAGCCCAACAGTTGGAGGTTGCTGTGAGCTGTGACACCATGGCACTCTACCAAGGGCGACACAGTAGGACTCTGTCTCGATTAAAAAAAAAAATCTCCTTTGTGGCTTTTTGACACGCCTGACTCTCACCTCTATGCCATAGTGTTATTTCCGGAAAGGGCTTTTGTGCTCAGTCTCAGTTCCCTAACCTCTCATTCATTTCTTAACACACAAAATATGATAGCACCCCTACTGAAATACCTCACGTTATAGGACCTTTTCAATCTCCTTGCTTAGGGGTGGTGCCTGTGGCTCAAGGAGTAGGGTGCCGGCCCAATATACTGGAAGTGGTGGGTTCAAACCTGGCCCTGGCCAAAAACTGCAGGGAAAAAAAAAAATCAATCTCCTTGCTTTGCCCTCCATTCCTTTTCCTTTTCTATTTAGTGTCCTCCAAGTTCTGCCTTTAGCACTACCCTCAGCCATACACTATCTATTATGTATGTAATATGTATATAATAGCTATCAGCGTATCTATTATGTATAATAATCCCCAAACCATAACCATAAAATCCTTCCAAGAATAGACCCAGATTTCCAACTGCATCCTGCTAGTGTCCACACGAACATCAAAGCACCTAAAACTCAACATATCTAATACTTAATTCATTATCTTACATCCAAAATTTGTTTCCCCTCACCCCCCACATTATCTGTCTGTGGAAAATGCAGAACTTCACCCAGGTGTTAAACCTAGAACCCTGGAAATTAATTTGATTCTTCTTTTCCCTTTTTGGTTGATACATTCAAACTGTGTCTAAGTGGAATCCTTTTATGTGAGTTCTGAGTTTAATAGGCGCTCTTCAAAGAAAGACCTCAGACATGCTCATTCTAACACTTTATTGGAAATTGGCTGTGTACATCAATGAAATCAGATCGAAGTTAAAAGCTCCATTTTTGCACAATAATATCCTGATATGTATGACATATTCTTATATAATTTAATAAATCCTAAGGTGCTCTTGATTTTGATATCAAAGAGCTTGCGTGGTCCAGAAATATCTCTATATAAATGCAAATCATAGCGTCTAAAATAACTATGATTGCTTTGAGTTGGTTCCAAACATCTGGGTTCCTGGGAACATCTCTTAAAACATAAGGACCTTGGATTGGCTACAGTGCTCGTGGGAGGGAGTGAAGGACACTAAACAGGAGTGAAGAGGGAGTGACAGGGGAAGCTCACTGTAGCAGGAGCTGGCAGAGGGGCACAGGAGGAGCTGGGGACTGGAGAGCCTCAAAGCTCCAGCGGTAAGGAACTCAGCCACTCCACATGTTCCAACATTGCTTGAGTGTCAAAGCTAACAGAGATATGAGACTACAGTGCAGAAAGTAACCCTCACCCCAACTCCCTTGTCATTGCCAACAGATAGATGGCAGAGCCCTCTTCCAGAATACTTAGAGATAAAGATTCTGGCGCACAGAAGGTTCTAAAAGGTCCTACTGATCTCCTTACCCCTGCCATGCTCAGTTCCCTCCCAATTGAGAAAACACAGGGAATGCCACCTTAAAGAAAATAACTGAGCCAGTGTACTGTTGGCCCCTTGGAATGAGGACAGGGTGTCCTTAGCATGATTTGACCTGAGGGGCACTAGCAAAGGCTGCTGTGACCCAGGGTGTCCCTCACCACCTTTGAGGCCATCGCCAGCCATTAGGTTCTTTGGTTCTTTGAAGTTTCTCAGCACTCAGCATTACACGTGTTTATTTGTGGTGACTTACTGCTCACACAGCTTTCAGCTCCACTAAGTGCTTTGGTTCTTACAACCCTGTGAGAGGTAGAAAGCGCAGGGATCATAATCCCCTGTGAAAGATGAGGAACCTGGAACTCATACAGTTAGACCCCATGACTGAATTCACATAGCTGGTCCATGGCAGAATCAAAACCAGAACTGAAGTCCAAGCTCCAGAGACCCTGATGCTGCTTTTCTGAGAACAAGGACGAGGCTGGGGGAGGGACTCCTGTCCTCATCCCTCGCCTGGCCCTTTTGGTCGTAGTTTCTCAGACAGCCCCACTGAGGATGGGATGAGTCCGCATACGATAGATGATGACCGCAGTGGCCGGGCACAGCAACAAGGAGGTCATGATGACAATAGTGGCCAGGATGATGAGAACAATGACCCAGATGTCCAGTATGTGCTTGGGAAGCACAACTTCTGTGGGGACTTGGCTGACTGTGTCCATGCTGCTTCACTCTGCAACAGACAGGAAAGCAAAGTCACCATTGTGTACCATCTCCCGGCCTCCCAACTTAGAGGGAAACCCCCATGTGTCAGAAGCTTGGGTGATTTACCAGATAACATCACCTTAAGGCTTTTTGATCATTAATCATATTACAGCAAATGGCTTATTTACTGAGGGCTTGCTATTATTACCAGGCTGAGCACTTTACATCTACTCATTCAGTTCTCTCTTGGAGCACTAATTCTTTGAGGTAGAAACTATAATTACCGTCCTTTTTTTATCCCTTGGCCTCTATCTTCAATTATGCCCCTTTTATAGATGAGGACTCTACAGCCCTAAAAGACAGAGGTGTCATTAATCTGACCAAAGAAGTGAACCCAAGTGGCTGGGACTCCAGAGTTCCATGCTTAACTACTAGTCTGTTCTCTCTTCTTTAAATGAGAAACTCAGCTCGGTGCCTGTAGCTCAGTGGCTAGGGCACCAGCCACATACACGGGAGCTGATGGCTTCAAATCCAGCCCAGGCCTGCCAAACAACAATGACAACTACAAAACTACAACCAAAAAAATAGCTGGGTGTTGTGGCAGGCACTTATAGTCCCGGCTACTTGGGAGGCTGAGGCAAGAGAATTGCTTAAGCCCAAGAGTTGGAGGTTGCTGTGAGCTGTGACACGATGGCACTCTACGGAGGGCGACATAGTAAGACTCTGTCTCAAAAAAATAAAATAAAATGAGAAACTCGCTGGTTTTCATCCTGTACCTCATGCCCCATTCTCCTGGGAACAGAGCTCCCTCTTTTCTGGGGAGAACTCACTTATTCTGCATGGTTTTAGTAAAATAAAGTAGGGTATATTCATATAATGGAACACCATGCAGCTATTATCATGTATTTGTTCATTGATATGTTTCTTTATTCATTCACTCATTTAACAAATATGTAGCACTCACTATAAATCAAACATTATTCCAAGTATGTTACAAATATTAATTTATTTAACTAATACAGCTATTATGGAAAAGGAGCTGGAGTTTTTTTTTTAAAACTAGAAATAAAGTTACCATAATAATCCCACTAACCCCACTTCTGAGCATATAAGTAAGGGATTTGATATCACTGTGTCAAAAAGACTTCTGTACTCTCATGTCTATTCCAACATTATTCACAATAGCCAAGTTAGAGAATCAACCTGAGTGTCCATCAACCATGAATGGATAAAGAAAATGTGGTATATATACAATGGAATATTATTCCACCTTTAAAAAGAGAAAAATTATGTCATTTGGGACAACATGTATGAACCTAGAGAACATTATGCTAAGTGAAAAAAGCCAGGCACAGAAAGACAAATTTTCACTTGTGCTTGGAACCTAAAATAAAATCTAACATATAGAAGCAGAAAGTAGAATGGTAGTTAGCAGAGGCCAGGAGGTAGGGGGGATGGGAGGATGTTGGTCTAACAGTGTTTCACTTAGACACTAGGAATTATAACTATTTGAGAAGGAAGAAATCAACTTACTTAATAGTTACTAAAACAGTCTGATCTTTGGTAAGCTACAAAATATTTTAAGTGAAAAAAAATAAACAAGATGGAGGATAATGTATATGGGTATAAGATATTCCCTTTGATTCAGATTTTATAGAAATAAGTAGATAGATGAGTGAGGATATAGACATAAAAATATTCCATAATTCTTTATGCAACCTGTGGCTTCCAAGCTGCGTTCTGAAAAGCCCAAGAAGTCAAGGGAAAACAGAACCGTGACGTCGAGTGAGTGTGAACAGTAGTTACTTTGGGGGGAGAGTTAGATGAGAGATAGGAGAGATTTGTGTTTTTCATTTTTCATGTTTTTATACCATTCAATTTTTTAAAACATGACCATGTATTAATTCTGATTTTTTACACCAAATGAGTTGAGGGGAAAATAGAATTTTAGGGTTTTTTTAAACTTATAAGTCTCTATATTAAAAAGGGTAAATACATACATATGTAATTTTTAAATCAAATAAAATTAAGGTAAGTATAAAAACACTGACTTCTGGGTCCCAATCCAAACTAACTGAATTAGATATGAAAGGTGACAGGAGGGAGCCCTTCTTCCCCACTGCCTAGGTGGTTTGAATGTACAGCCAGGCTTGGCGCCCCTTATACAATCTCTAAAGTCTCTTTCAGCCCTAAGATTTGGGAACTGATGCCTAAGTTATCTTAGCCAGGCTGGAAGATGTGGGTGAGTTCCAAGATGAAGGAGACGCCTCTGGCAAAGTTCCCCTGGGCCACAGGAGTATCGAAGTTCCTCTGGGGCCTACCAAGGAGAAAGAGGTACAGGCCGGCTCACCCGCAGCCTTGGAAATGGAGTCACTTTCTCCAAGGTCTAAGACCCAGAAGCATGAGTCACAGGAGACACAAACTGTTAAAGAGGGACAGGCGGAGAAATTATTCTTTGTGGTCTCTTGATTACATCAACAGCTAGCCTGCCCTAAGCAATGGGAACCCCACAAAACCCATTCCCTTCCTGTAAACCCATTAACTTCACATAGTCTCCCTGACTCTAAATGCCAGGAATACATAAATCTCCCCTGGCTGATTTTCATAAACAAAACCTGTCACTTACAGGAACTCAGGCTTCAGGGCTCACCCACAATCAAGAATTATGAAATATCAAAGCTAGAATCAGTCCTGTTTCACAGAGGAGAAACTAAGGCCCAGGTGTCTTGCCCTACCTTCCATCCTACCCCCCTCCAGAATAATTACTTAAATACATTAACTTCGAATCATGTCACTGCCCCTGACTAAAAGAAAACAAAACAGAGCAAGTAGTTAAATACATGAAACTTTTTCTGTAACCTCTATCCTGGATTGTACCAATACTTTTCACAAATAAAAATTGTATTTACAACCCAAATCACAAAAACTGGCAAAAGCAAAGCTGCTCTCATAGAAGCAGTTCTACCCATTCAGCCGAACTGAAAAAATACCCTTGGAGACTCTAAGCACTAGAGATTAGGGTGCCTGTCCCCTTCACATACGCAATTCAAACCAAAGGCAATACTAAACCATAATACATGAGATTTGAAATGTATGTTATGATTAAAGACTTTTTTTCTCCTAATTGAAAAAAAAATCTGAGAAAATAACTTTACTCAGTCTTTCTTTTAAGGGGGGCTGTTATATGTGGTCTCCCAACTTGGTACAGTCTGTTTAGCTGGTGATACAACATCACTGTTCTGTTTCCCCTTGGCTTCTTGGGCTTCTCAGAACACAGCTTGGAAGCCACAGGTTGCAGTGTTCTCCAAGGGCCCTTCCAGAGCTACTGTTCCAGGACTATAAGGCTTCTAAGGCCGGCTGTAGATGTGGACAGCCATCAGAGGGCACAGGGAGCTCTACTTGCCTGTCTCAATCTTCTCCACTCAAATGTGTTTCCTTCAGTGGGCTCTTCCTCCCCATGTAACAGGGCTTCTAGTCACTTCCACCTCCACCCACTAGGAAATAAAAATTTTGTCCCCAAAACCTTACGTTCAGCATCTTTAATTGCATGCTAGAAAACTTTGCTTGGGAAAAAGCAGGACACTAAGCTTCTCTGAGCTGACTTCTGCTTGACCTCCGTTTGGCATGTATCATGAATGCATGAAATCTTGTTTCTTGATACATCTAATTAATACTCATAGATCAATTTGCTTATCACTTGCTTTGCAACCAGAGCGCTTGCTATTTCTGATTAATAGTTCGTGACAGAATATGGCCCAAACCATTCGTGTCACAAACTGACCCTATCACTGATA
Organism: Galagoides demidoff; assembly: GCA_963574575.1. Classification (NCBI taxonomy): domain Eukaryota; kingdom Metazoa; phylum Chordata; class Mammalia; order Primates; family Galagidae; genus Galagoides; species Galagoides demidoff. Next base: position 7,451 of record CAUYQV010000500.1, read on the forward strand.
GAACATGATGTTTTTACGACCATGGGAAGTAAAATAGCAGTCAGGCCTAAACTCCTGTCATTTTGCACTAGCATACTTTATTTGTGGTTTGTCTTATGGATGCATAATAAACTTTGACATATGTTCAAAATAAATTTGTCCAGGAAACTGCATTAACACCACCCTGAGCTCACCGGCAGAGCAGCCACTACTACCACACGTTCTACCCCATCAGATCACAGCTCCTACACAGCCAGCCCTGCAAACCAGCACTTAGCTGTTCCTCCTCGGTCCGCGAGGGGTAAGCAATTTAGCCAATTTAATAGAAGAGTCAAGAGAGAGCTGTTTCTCACATGTTCCAGGTACAACTAAATAGCATATTTCTAGAAAGCAATTGTGGCAGGGAGAATGCAGAAACGACCCCCACAATCTCTGTCCCCTAATTATTAGCCCGGGGTTGTGTGGCAAGGGCGAAGGAACTCTGCAGACATAACTAAGATTCTATCAGAATCACTGATAATAGAAATCGACTCTTTATGCTTTTTATCCCTTTGGCTTAAGGCCCAGATGCAAATAAAGGCAAAGAAAGTAAAAGGTAAACACTGTCAGTCATCATTTCTCACTATGAGTAAGGTTCCAGATACTCAGTACTTCTATGAAACCAATTTATATTCATTCACACTTTCTTACGAAAGAAGAGATCACAACTAAAGTCCAGGATGAAGGAGAGAAATGGAGTGGGAAGGGAGGAGAAGAGGGAGGTTTGATAGAGGGAGGGTAAACGGTGGGACCACACCTATGGAGCATATTGCAAGGGTACAAGTCAAATCTATCAAATATAGAACATAAATGTCTTAACAGAATCATGAAGGAAATGAGGCAAAAGCTATATTGATTAGTTTGATGTAAGCACTCCGAATCGTATAAAAAAGCAACACATTGTACCTCAATGTATACCTACATATGAATAAATGTATTCATGATCTATGTATATGACTTAATAAAACAAAATTTAAATAAATTTTTAAAAAAGATTAATCAAAAGAAGAATGATCCTAGGCAGGCCTGGCTTAATCAGCTGGCAATCTTTCAAAAGAGGGCTGTTTCCCTAAGCTCCACTAACTTCCCTGCTGACCTTAAAGAAACCAGGCTCCACGTGTTCTGCAGCTGCCAGGAAACAATTCTGACGATAACCTGAAGGAGGCAGATTGATCTGTCGCTGACCCTCCAGATGAGAATGCAACCTGCAGCTTTGTGAGACGCTGAGCAGGGACCCAGCTAAGACATGCCTGGACTCCTTACTGACACTGTAAGATAATAAACACATGTTGTTTTAAGCCACTAAGTTTGTGGTTACTTGTTATGCCTCTGCAGAATACTAACAAAGCAGGACTATATCCTCCAGAGTTTGTTCTGTGGAAATGAAACTCCTATAAGCCAATGGTGTTCTAGAAGTCAGCACAGAATTTAGATGCTATCTAGTTAAAATCATGTAACATGTAACCCTTCTCCCTAAGAAGAGAGGGATAGACCAAAGGAAATTACTTGCCCAAGGTTACACAGCAAGGTAATGGCAGAACTGAGGGGAGGACTAGGACCATTCCATTTGTGGTGCTCTTTTCAATTCCATCACCACCTTGCTTGAGATGGGAGCTAGAGGAAGAAAGCGGCAGGCATTTGGAAAAAGTGGTGGGATTGTGGTGATAGAATAAACTTCCGTAAACAATGAGGGCCAGGCAGTTTACTTGACTTCCTTTTAGCTATATAGAGGCTTACAGAGGCGCACACACACGCATGCACGCACACACAATCCTGTCAGAACAGAATCACTGATGTATGAAGTGCCACCTTTGGGTTTCATCCCTCTAGCTTAAGACCCAAATGCAAATAAATCCAGTGAAGAAGATAATGAGTATACTATTCGTAAGTTATTTATTCTTCTCTGTGGTCAGACTATCAGAGAATAAGGAAGAGATGCTAGAATCCTCCTTGCTATAAAAGATTGCACCAAAGAGGCGAAATCCACATACACACAAAATGAGGGACCCGGAGAACAGCACGGACAACTTTGCCTCGATTTCAACTCTGTGCCAGCACTGATTTGCCCAAAATAGCTCACTTCTGCCTCTCCAACAGAAAATGCCCACCTTCTCTACTCAGCAGTGTAGGTAAGTCAATAAATCCTCAAGCTTCCATATTCTAGTACAGCCACGAGAACTCTTCCAAATGGAAGGAATATTTGGAAACAACAGGGAAGATCGTTTACATTCCCACTACAAACCCAGACTCTAAGGCCAGTCTGCTTGGATATAAATGTGCATCATCCAAGCAACTGTGAATAAATTACTTGAATTTCCTTATACTGCTACATGCATTTACTCAACTGAAAACAAAACAAAATGGGAAAATAGTATCTGCTTCGTAGAGTTGAGACAATTACATAAGAATCATATACAGTAGCTCACAGAGCCCTGACACCGGCAAGCACTCTACAAGGTTAATTCTTATTATAGATTATAGCTCCGAGCTGCAGGGACTCACTGATCTGAGCAAAATGCTCCCCACCTTCAGCTAGGGTGTGTTAGCATCCCAGACTTGGACCATGTCTTTACTTTATCCGTAAAGATAATAGATGATTAATCTATATTAATGATTTTCTTTTTGAGATAGAGTCTCACTCTGTCACCTGGGGTTGAGTGCCGTGGTCTCATCATAGCTCACGGCAAGCTCAAACTCTTGGGCTCAAGCTATCCTCTTGCTTCTGCGTCCAGAATAGCTGAGACTACAGGTGTCCACCACAATGCCAGGCTAATTTTTCTAGTTTTAGTAAAGACCAGGTCTCTCTCTTGCTTAGGCTGGTCTTAAATTTCTGAGCTCAAACAATTCGCCCACCTGGGCCTCCAAAAGTACTAAGATTACAGGTGTCAGCTGCCACACCTGGCCTTTAATGATTTTTTTTTTTTTTCTGAGACAAAGTCTCACTATCTTGCCCTTGGTAGCATACCGTGGCACCACAGCTCACAGAAACCTCAAACTCTTGAGCTTAATCAATTCTCTTATCTCAGTCTCCCAAATAACTGGGACTACGGGCATCCACCACAATGCCTGGCTATTTTTTTGTTGCAGTAGACATTGTTGTTTGGCGGGCCAGGGCTGGGTTCGAACCCACTAGCCTTGGTGTACGTGGCCAGTGCCCTAACCCCTGAGCTGTGGCGCCAAGCCCTTTTAATGATTTTTTAAAATCAACAACCTGAGTGACCAGTCCAAGTATGAAGCTGGTATTCAACCTAAACTGATAAAGTCGGGCTCAGTGGCTCACACCTGTAGTTTCAGCACTGTGGAAGGCTGAGGTGGGTGGATTGCCTGAGTTCCCGGGTCTGAGACCAGTCTCAGGAAGAGCAAGACAGCATGTCTAAAAATAGGTGGGCGTTGTGGCGGGCAACTGTATTCCCAGCTACCTGGGAGGCTGAGGCAAGAGAATCGCTTAAGCCCATGAGTTTGAGGTTGCTATGAGCAGTGATGCCACTGCACTCTATCCAGGGTGACAAAGAGAAACTCTGTCTCAAAAAAATGAATAAATAAAAATAAATAGGCTTGGTGCTCGTAGCCCAGTGGTTAGGGCACCAGTCACATGCACCCGAGCTGGTGGATTCGAACCCAGCCGGGCCTGTTAAATAACAATGACAACAACCAAAAAAGCCAGGAATTGTGGCGGGTGCCTATAGTCCCAGCTACTTTGGAGGCTGAGGCAAGAAAATCTCTTAAGCCCAAGAGTTTGACGTTGCTGGAGCTGTGACACCACAGCACACTACCAAGGGTGACACAGTGAGACTCTGTCTAAATAAATAATAAATAAACTGATAAACATTTATGGCACTGTGTTCAACACTGGATATCAAAAAGTGAATGTTAAGATAGAGATTAATAAAATGTAGTGTTTGCTTTTAAGGAGCTCATTTTCTTTTGGAAGACAAAGACATAATCATAATTACTAATCCCAGTACTAGACAGAGACGTGCTGCACTGAAGGTACAAATCACGTGCTGTCAGAGAAGAGGAAAGAAGTAGAAAGGGAATGGACTCTAGAATTAAAAGATTTTGATGTGAGTCCCACCTTCCATCCTTAATAGACGACACTTTGGACAATTATTTTAAAATTTCTAAACTAGTGGTTCTCAACCTTCCTAATACCGCAATGTATTTTCACTGTTAAAAAGGGGTCATGACCCATAGGTTGAGAACCACTGAACCGTTGGCTGGGCACCTGTAGCACAGTGGTGATGGCACCAGCCACATACACTGAGGCTGGTGGGTTCGAACCCAGCCTGGGCCAGCTAAACAACAGTGACAACTGCAATTAAAAAAAAAAAATAGCTGGGCACTGTGGCAGGCACCTGTAGTCCTAGCTACTTGGGAGGCTGAGGCAAGAGAATTGCTTAAGCCCAAGAGTTGGAGGTTGCTGTGAGCTGTGACGCCACGGCACTGTACCACAGGTGACATAGTGAGACTCTTGTCTCAAAAAAAAAAAAAAAAATCTTTAAACCTCAATGTTTTCCTCTATAAAATAGGGATCTGCACTACACTGCAGCATCCTGTAGTGAGGATAAAGTGAGATAATATGTAAAGAATCCCAGAACATAACAAATACTCAGAAAGACATTAATCCTCATTGCTTTGTTTTTGCCTAAGTAAATGATAATATTACAGAGAAAAGAGCCTTTGATATGGGCTTTGAAGGATAAGTAGGAGTTCAAAACGATGAGAGGAAGGGAAAGGCAGGATGAGCAGAGTAGACCTCATCAGTAAAGCCAGAGGTGATGAGATACCTGGTGTGTTGTGAGTAAATGTAGTCCTGGTGGCTCTGGCAAGAGGCTTAACCTTTTTGAGCTTCAGTTTCCTTCTACATTTGTAAAATGGGAATAACAACTAATAATAGGAACTACCCTATTGGGATGCTGTGGAAGTTAAATGAGCTAAGACAAATCAAGCACTTAAGATGATGCCTGGTATACAATAAGGGCTTCACAGAAGTTAAACTGAAGTAGTGAACACAGCATAGTTCCTAAGAGGTCACAGGCCCTGCCCTTCAAGTGCCGTGACTGCTAATATGGCAAACCGCAGTGATACATTTCATAACCAAATAGTCTTTGATGATAGTCTATCCCCAGCTTTTTATCTTCCACCGGAAATGCACACCCTCCACTTTTGAGCCGCAGCTAACAGTTAACTTTTGAGAGCTTTCCAATGGTTATCCAACCGGTTTTACTGCCAAGGAGTTCACTGAGGAAGAAGGCAATAAAAGATATGACTTCCTGCTGGCAGGCAAGCTTAATTATCCCGAAGTGGGAGAAAAGGCAGATCGAGGCAGGTGGTTTTCTGCAGGTGTGGCCTTAGTCCAGCACTGCCAGAGCTCTGAGCAGACATTTGCTGCTGCTTCCCTAGACAGAGGCCAAAGAGGAGGCAGCTAGAACCAGCTCTGAGTCACTGTTGCTGGGGGCATGTGAAGATGCGTGACTCTGTAAGCATCTTGCGGAAAGTGAACAGGAAGACTGATGGTTCCCAGGGCACAGGACTCAGGATTTTTCATCCTTAAGCATTGCCCCAGGAACAAATAAAAAAAAAAAAAGAAAGAAAAAAGACTAAGGATTTGCCAGCGTCGTCTCCCTTATAGGATTCCTTCTTAAGGCTCTACCCTCAGACGCAGATGCTTAGAGTTATCAGGGAAGAATGGAACATTTAGGCCAGGCAGCGAGGACAGCTCAAGTTCCAAAAAGGGCCCCCCACAGGCCACCAGGCCACCTCAAACACCTAATGAACTGTGGCCCCAGAGCTGATCCACTTGATAACCTTTGCGCTTGCTCTTCTCTTAGAAAGTTCTTCCCTTCTTAGTTCAGTCTCAGTGTTCGTGACCTTAACCTAAATGTTACCTTTCAGAAAAGTCTTTCCAGCCCCACCCTGTTAAACTATCACTCTTATCTTGTTTTATTTTCTACATATATTTTCACAATCTAAAATTGCCTCATTTGTTGCTTATTTGTTTTTACTGGCTTTTTTTCTTAACAGGCTAAAAACTTATCTCTTTGTCCCCTGAAATGCAAGCACAAGGACGCAGAAGTCTCATCTCTAGTTTATCACAAGGCCTGGCACTTCGTAAGTGCCAATAAACATAATAAGATCAGTGAAGAAAAGAGCATAGCAAGAGTGGGTCCTTCCAATGTGAGCTCAACTCATGGAACCTAACTGGCAGAGGAGGTCCAGAAAGAATCCACACCCCTGCAAAAGTCCCAGTGACCCTAAAAGTTAGAATCCTATCTCCAAAATAAAATGACATCTTCTACTTCTATCATTTTCTGGCTTCTTTGTACATTCAGGAAGGATTATTGGGCCCTCTAACATTTCTAGCCCACCCTGTACATAGCAGGTAGAGGAATCCTGGCCTTTCAGAATAAAGTTCTCCAGGATTCCCTCTTGTTGACTTGCTCAGGCTGGCAAGCTCAAGTTTGAGTTTTGATACCCTGTGCTTAGGACCTGGGCATTGAGATAGGCGTGGTAGGGGGGTAGTTGTTACTCAAGGTGTGAACCTTTCTTTATCTGTTCTTAGAAGAGAACAGGGGGGCTGAAAAACAGATATCCCATGCCAAGTTTAATATGATAAGGACATCCCAACCTCACATTTATTAGGAGCCTAAACCCTTCGCTCACCTTCCCTCCCAGAGCAAAAGGCCAAGCTGGCGCCATCCCCAGAGTTCCACTGGAAAGACCCTATGTATCAAAGCCTTCCAGCAACCTGTGAAATCTTCCTCCCCATGCCCATTATATAAACAAGCCTGCAACTATCCTCATTGCAGCTGCCATCTTTGCCCAAGTGCGTCTCAGTCCCCTTTCATTAAACTTGGCCTGAACTTCTCCTGGTCTTGTCTCTGGGTATACCCCCAAACCCCTTTCAACATTTACTCTTAGAAATAGTTCTTCTCTTCTTCTGTAACCTCAAACATTCACCAACCCAGCATGGAATCCTTCCACCAGGGACCTCTGTTCCAAAGAAAGGAGCCAGGGGAAGGAATGGACAGGATGTGCAACTATCAAAAATATGGAATGAATCAAATTATAGGGCTTTCTTCTATGGCGTGAGGCCTCTAAGAAGCACTCTGTTCTCATTTCACCCCAACTGGCCCATCTGTCCAAAATTCCTAACAAGCTAAATACTTATTCCCTGCCTGAGTTTCTATCTGCTCCTCTGTGGCTAGAAAAATGGAAAAACACCAGGATATTTTTGAAGCGATCAGAGCATAGCCAGATCTGTTCAAGACTGCACGTACTATCTGAGTGAACCAATCACAGTCTTGGAAACCAACAGGCAGCCAGCAGAGAAGAAAACCCAGGCCAAGTCCACAGCATCCTGTTTAAGCCACTACCATCCATCATTGCTATTTGCCAGTGACTAAGTGTCTCCTGTGTGCTGGGCTGACAAAGGAGACTCTCTGTGAGAGGCACTGCCGGGGGTGGGAGGGAGGATCCATGACAGAGCTGCAAGAGTCAGGGTGCTAGTCCCCTGACTTAGTATGTGATCCTGAGCAAGTCACTCTCCCAAAGTAGGCCTCCTACATACAAAAGGCAGAATAATGCGCTCCCACCAAAAAACTGGCCCCCAGAATCTTTTTTATTTTTTTTGAAACGGAGTCTTACTCTGTCACCTGGGTTGGAATGCAGTGGTAGAATCATAGCTCACTGCAACCTCAAACTTCTGGGCTCAGTGATCCTCCTGCCTCAGCCTTTCCAGTAGCTAGGATCACAGATGCATGCCACCATGCCCAGTTAATTGTTTTATTTTCTTCTTTTTGTAGAGATAGAGGTCTCACTACATTGCCCAGACTAGTGTCAAACTCCTGGCCTTAAGCAATCCTCCCACCTGAACCTCTCAAAGTTAAGATCAGAGGCATAAGTCACTGTGCCAAACCCAGATTCTTGAATCCAAAAAAGGAAGCATGATTCAGACGGTGAAGCCAAGAGAACACAGGCAAAATGGACTTTGCAGATGAGACTAAAGGTAAGGACTCTGAGATGGGGAAATTATCCTGGATGTAGGGGGGGCCCAACCTAATCACATGAACTCTGAAAAGTGAGGAGGAAGGCAGAAGGGTGGGTCAGAGAGATGTAACGTGACAAAGACTTGATTTGCCGGTGCTGGTTTTGAAGATGAAAGGGAGCCCTGAGCCAAGGAACACAGTGAGCTCCAAAAATAAGGACTGGTTCTCAGTTTACAGCCAGCAAGAAAATGGTGATCTTAGTCCTACAACCACAGGAATTGAAATCTGTGAACAGCTCATACAAGTAGGAAACTGATCCTCCCCTAGAGCCTCCAAAAAAAAGGTATCCTGATGAGATCTTGAATTTATTCTCTTGAGACACACCATACTGAACTTCTGATCTGTGGAGGTCTTGTTAAGCCAATAAATTTGTGATGACTTGTTACAGTGGCATTAGAAAACAAATACATTGGCCAGGTGTGGTGGCTCATGCCTGTAATCCTAGCACTCTGGGAGGCTGAGATGGTGCTTGAGCTCAGAAGTTTGAGACCAGCCTAAGCAAGAGTGAGACCCTTGTCTCCACTAAAAATAGAAAAACTGGCAGGGCACTATGGCACACACCTGTAGTCCCAGCTATTCAGGAGGCTGAGGCAAGAGGATTGCTCAAGCCCAAGAATTTGAAGTTGCTATGAGTTGTGATGCCATGACACTTTACCCAGGACAAAAGAGTTAAGACTCTATCTCAAAAAGGAAGGGAAAGGAAGGGAAGGGAATGGAAAGTAAAGAAAAGGAAGGGACAAAATCATTGTATGATCCTGATTCTTCTTAACTGAGCCTCAGTTTTCTTATCTGTCAATTGGAAAGGATGACAAGGTGATCCCTAAGGGTCTGGCCAGCTCTCAAAGACTTGAACCATTTCCACAGCTCAAGAAAAAACAGAAATAGTGAAGGGAAGAGAAAATTAATTTTTAAAAGGTCCTAAGGTGTTTTCTAAGGTACCACAAGGGTGCTCAAACAGAAAAGTCTTCTGATTCCCCACTTGCTACTTCATGGACCATACCCGGAGGAATATGGTGGGATGTCTGTGATGGCAAGATAGCTCCAGGAGCCATGGGTAGAGGCTGTCCAGAGCACTGAGTTAGGGATTCCAGGGGGAGGTGCAAAGTACTGGTTGTCAACGTTGGTCTAGGGCAGGGGTTTAGGAGTAGTGACATACATGCCAGATACATGTCATCATTAATTAAAACTAATTTGAGGGCTCAGCTCCTGTGGCTCAATCGGCTAAGGCGCCAGCCACGTACACCTAAGGTGGCAGGTTCGAATCCCCAGCCCGGGCCCACCAAACAACAATGATGGCTGCAACCAAAAAATGGCCAGGCATTGTGGTGAGCACCTGTGGTCCCAGCTACTTGGGAGGCTGAGGCAGGAGACTCACTTGAGCCCAGGAGTTGGAGGTTGCTATGAGCTGTGATGCCATGGCACTCTACCCAGGGGGTTAGCTTGAGGCTCTGTCTCAAAAAAAAAAAAAAAAACTGATTTGAGGACCCTGGTTTAGTTTCTCTGTCTCTTATTCTCCATCCTCTATTTCATTTTCCCGGATCCTATATAACAGGTCTCCAGCAAGTCATACACTCAATCAGCCAGTCAGAATCCAAATCAATGAAATAAACTCTATCTATACACAACTAAGTAATTCAAAGTACAGTTTAGTCACTGGATCTGGCTTGCCATTGTTTAATACCCCAAGCAAATTATAATTCTCCTGTTTCTCTTCCTGGCTACCTAAGTCTTTACTGCCAGACGTCTCTATTCTCTCTTGAGGTTCATCTTCTATGTGCCTAGTGAGTTGGAAGGGTACTAGGGTCCCTAGTGATCTGCAAATACAGTGGCTCTTAAATTCTCTTAACTTCTTCCAGGTCACCTGCATGTAAGTGACAGAAGCAAGCTTTGAACTCTGGTCCCCCAACACACACACAATTCCAGTGAAGTTCAGAAGATAGACCCTGGAACCAGACTGCCTGAGTTCAAAGTACAGCTCTAACACTTTCTATGTGATCATGGGTCAGTTATTTACTCTCTCTGGACCTCAGTTTCCTGATCTATAAAATGGACATAATGAGGGTCCTGCCCTAGTGGGTTTGTGGTAAAGATTAAATGAGTTAATACATGTAAGATGCTTAGAATAATGCCTGTTTTATAAGCACTCAATAAAGGTCAAGTATGATTATTAACATATTACTCAGCTTACCTGGCCAGAGTTGGGGGCTGCAGGGTGTGGCAATGCCAATGTTTATTCCTATAAACTGTGACTGTGAATACATATGCCTATTTTTGATACCACTGCCAATGGGGATAGTGTACAACCAACCAAGAGAAAGATTCTTGTTCCCTGGAGGCATTTCCTTCATTCATATGTTTTAATCCACAGAGAAGAAACAGAAGCACATTTTTAAAGTAAAGATTAGCATACGGCTGGGAAACCCATCTAAAGTTGTGAATGGCCCGTACCCCCTTGGTCTGTCACCCAAAAGGGCTGAGTATCTGACACAACTCCAAGCCCTCAGGGTCTCTAATCTGTATTGAGTCTAGCATGTCACTCCAGCTCAGTGGTATGCTGGCTATGCCAGAGATGGGGAATTCCCTAGACTTTTGGCCAGTGAAGCCACAGTTCTGAGGTCCTGAGAGGTCACCAAGTCAGAGGCTTCATGGAGTATGACTTGTAACCCCCACGCATGACTCATAATCCCAGGACAGCTGGAAACAGGAGGTCCCTGTTGGATTGGAGTAATACTTCTTGGCTTTTTAGGTTGTCACTGCAGAAGTACATGATGTCCTAAGACATCAACTGGGCTGTCTGTGTGTGTCCAGAGGGCTGCTGTGTGGCCTGCATAACCCAAAGAGCATGCCATGTTCAACCACAAACGTATCTATTCCATTCCCACATCTTCGTCTTATAGAGGGGGAAGGTGAGGTCCACAGAGGGGAAATGCCTCAGTTAGGATCACTCAGAGGGTTTCCTGACTCCCAGAGAACTCTTCTTCCTGCTCCCACTCCCATCCCATTCAGACATTCACTATCTGTCCAGACTATGTGCCCACTGCAGTGGTACAGCAGATCACAGCTCCAGGCAGTGATAATGGAATGGCTAAGCAGCTTTCACCACTGCAGCCCTGTGTTTCAAGGAGTTCAGTAGTCACTACCTATAGACAAACCAGAGAACCAAAAGCCCCCAGGCCAGTAGGATCACAGCTAGTTGGAAGAAACAAGTGGAACTGCATGAATCCAGGCTGGCCCTCAATCAGAACAATCCTTGAAGTCTGTACAGATGTTGTTGGCCTACACTTTTCATTCTTTGACTCCTAAACGTGGATGGAGCCCCTCCTATTTGCAAGCCCTGTGCCTGGAGCTGACAATGCTTCAGAGATGAGGACAGACAGGGTGCTCCTACCCTCCAGAAATTGGCGGAGCAAGAGTAGAGCAGAAAAGAACCAGCAATTGGAACAGCTAAGTCCTAGGTAAAGGGTCAGGTAACCCCGAGGAGGAGGTTGGAAGGAAGGCTTCTCTTTTGCTTTCTATAGACAAGAGATTCTCCGTTTCCCAGATGGAGAAACACGCCTGGGAGACAGGATGGAGAAGCAGCTTCTGGTGACAGAACCAGCACTGGAACGCCAACCTCCCGGCGCCTTCTACACGAAGATCTGACAAGAGCGGGGCAGAGCATCCGCTGTCCTGAGTGGCGAAGGACACAAACCCAGCGCAGCGCCCAGGCGGGTGGTCAGGGGCGGGGGCCGAGCCCTGACTGAGTCGGGGCCTGGAGGACCAAGAGGCGGCAGTCTGCTCGAGGAGCTGCCGCTCCCCGAGAAGGCAGGGGCAGGAGAACTAGGAGGGAAGTCGGCCTCAAAGTGGGCCCACCAGTCCAAGCTCACCAGAGGCCCAAGCTTGTGAGCAGACGACGGTGGCTGGTGAAACTTAGGGGGTGACCGCGGGAGAAAAGGGAAGTGGAGGGTGCGGCGAAGAAACGCAAAAGTGGGGAAGAGGAGGCTGAGGGAGGAGAGGGCACAAAGGAGCGTGGGAGGGTCCTGGGGTGGGGGCCCCCCGACAGCTGGGCCTCGAGCCCGGGTAGTTCTGCTCTGCCGGCGCCCCACCAACCGCACGCGACGACCCCACTCACCTGGGTCCTCAGAGCCGCCTTTAAACCTCGCGACGGGTCTGTGGAAAGTTCCTGGGGCAGGGACGGCTCAGCGCTCCTCGAGATCCCCGGGACCACACGGGATCGGGAGCCGGAAGCGCCCCCACGTCTGGAAGGGGAGCCCCAGCCAGCGCCTCGGACGTGGCCCGGCTCCTCGGAGCCCTCGAGGCGGGAGCGCGCAGGGCCTGCGGGACGCGCGGCTCGACTCCCGGAGCGCGGCGCTCGGTGGCCCTGGAATGCGCGGCTGCTGGGGACCGCCCCCGGAAAGCCCGGGCCCTGCTCGGCTCCTCCCCCTGAGCCCCCGAGGGCTGCGGGGAGCCAGGAACCAGCAAGGCAGGGAAGAGACCGAGGTGTCTCGGGTTTCCCTGTCCGCTTGCCAATTCTCTCGCCGTGTGACCTTAAACAAGTCACTTCGCTTCTTGGGGGTAAAGCGAAGAGGGTTGACCTAAAATGTGTTCTCCAAGATCCTTTTCCTGCTGCAGTCTAGACATGGGAAAATCTAGCAAGTGGTTTAGGATGGAGGAGCCAGGACTCAAGAGTCCCTGCCTTGCGATATTCTGAGTGGAGGATTTTTAAAAGGCTTTGCCTCTCTGTGAAGTAAGGATGATAACATCTGTCTGCCAGCCGTGTTGCCAGGGTTGACTTAGAGGACCAGCGTGAGGCTGGTTGGCTGTTTGCCATAACTCTCCTCTGAACATCCTGTTTATTTTGTGATAACAATGAAATAGCCCAATCCAAGGTGATCAACGGCCCATTAGAATTTGGCATTTGAGAAGCTTCCCATCCCTGTGTCTGTTGGTGCCTCACCTTCCACATAGGACAAGGTCAATTCTGCAATCTCATGCCCCCATTTGATCTATGGGGAGAAGGGAGACTTCCGTCCTATATGGCATCCACACTTGTAAATTCATCAGTAGAGTTGTGTTCAATCTTACCCTTCTGGAAAAAGGAGCTCAGGCCTTGACTATCAGTCAGTGGGATCCTGAACAGTATTGGACCCCAGGAGTGTTTCAGTTTCTTCCTTTATCCAGTGGGTATGGAAGAAGCCATGGTGCTTTAACCAGACCCGAATTCTATATAGCATGTAGACCCTGAACTTGCCCCCTGCTGTTTCCTCTGACTCAGGGATGAGATCAGCAAAAATGACTTCTAAATCATCATAACCAGATGCCCGTTTTTAAGGGAGGACAATGAGAATGAAGAAGATTGCCGTGAGAAATGATTTGACAAAAGTTCTAAGGGTCGTCACCCAACATGTTTTAATTCGAAGAGAAAGTGTAGGATCCTAAAAAACAATACAACCAATTCTAAATAGTTTAATACAAAATTCTTATACTTATTTATTTTTCGAGACAGAGTCTTACTATATCTCCCTCGGTAGGGTGCTATGGCATCACAGCTCACAGCAACCTCAAACTCTCGGGCTTAAGCCATTCTCTTGCCTCAACCTCCCAAGTAGCTGGGACTACAGGCACCTGCCACATGCCCAGCTATTTTTTTGTTGTAGTTGTCATAGTTGTTTAGCTGGTCCAGACTGGGTTCAAACCTACCAGCCTAGGTGTATGTGGCCAGTGCCATAACCACTGTGCTACAGGCGCCAAGCCACAATTCTTATATTTAATAGAGAAAAAACGTTAAAGGAGGTCAATCTTAGTGTTTCCTGCTTAGTGGAAGGGGAAGGGGACACCTTTAGGTGGACAACTGGTAAGTTCCTGTGCCCTGCAGTGAACATTGGCTTCCCTCTGAGGCTTAGGACTGCAGCCAGTAAGGGTGGTCACCCAACAACATGTTTTAATCCAAAGAGAAAGGCTTAGTCTGCCTTTCCCGTTTAGCAGTGTGTTAGTATCTCTTTAATATAAATTTGCCTAGACTCAAAAAGCAAACAAACAACAACAACAAAAAACTTGAATACCCTACAGGGGATGCATTAGCTGGACTGATTTTGGTAAGAGGGGATTAGAAGAGAAAAGTAATGGATTCTATACTGAGGGGAGGAGGGAAAAAAACAGCCAATTTCAACAAAACATTTTTCTTTTTTTTTTAGAACAAAAACCAGGGTGAAACTCACATTTTACTTCCTCAGTCCTCCATTACAAGTACTCCAAGGAGAAAACCATTAGGAATTCAAAACATTAGAAATAGTCACTTAGAGAACATTGATAGTGAGGGAAATTTATATAAAGGAAGTTGTGGACTAATGACATTGGTTTCTATCAAAACACTGCCTCAATGGACCCCCCAATAGGATACAATCCATAGCAGAGACCCTGTCTATGGATCATCTCTACACAAGACTTTTTCTTTTCATGTTTTACCTGTACAAGTATATTTATGTAGTCCTGGGTAATGATGGAGTATATTGGATTGGAAATCAGGAAACTAAAATTCTGAGTCTCAGGATTATTAATGTCCAGTTTCCTCACTTATAAAATATTATGCTGATACCTATACCTCCTATCTGATGCAATTATTATGAGTGAAGATTGTATCCTTTCACTATAATATCGATGAGAGGAAAAAGGAAATCATCTCCTAATCAGGGTGCTGTATGTATGGAGTTTGCATTCTTCTCATGTCTTTGTAGGGTTTCTACAGGTATTCCAGTTTCATCCCACCTCCCAAGATGTGCATGCTAGGTGAACTACAGTGTCTAAATTATCCCCTTCTGAGTGAGTGTGGGTAGGTGTGTGAGTGTACCCTGCAGTAGAATGGAGTCCTTTCCAGGGTTGGTGCCCCCCTGGCATAGACTCTGGCCACCCAGGACCCTGTCTAGAATAATTGAGTAAATAATGATCTTACTGGTCTTTGTTAATCTTTCTTAAGTGTATAGCTCACATTTATTTTGGTGTTTAACATTAAAAGTGTTTCAGCAGGGCACAGTGGCTCACAATTGTAATCTTGGAAGCCAAGGCAGGATAATCCCCTGTGCAAGAACAAGACTTTATCTCCAATAAAAATTGTTGTAATGGTGCCTGTAGTCCCACTACTTGGGAGGCTGAAAGATGGTGCCTATAGTTCTAGTACTCGGGAGGCTAAGGTAGGAAGATAACTTGAACACAGGAGTTTGAGGTTGCTATGAACTAGGCTAACTCTCTGGCACTCTAGCCACCTTCTCCCAAAAAAGTGTTTTGGTCTTTATAAGTTTAATGACGTTTTTGTGATCATAAATTTGCCACAGGAACTTAAATCTTGTTTATATCAATCAGCTTGTAGTAAAACTGGTTTCATTATGCATCATCTAAAGTTGCAGTTTCTAAGAACCTGTCAAGGACAGTAAGTAAGTACTTACTGTATTCCTTTTTTCGGAACTATTTGTTGGCTGGGCATGGTGGCCTCTTGACTCTGGGAGGCTGAGGTGGGTGGACTGTTTGAGCTCATGAGTTCGAGACCAGCCTGAGCAAGAGCAAGACTCTGTCTCCAAAAAATAGCCTGATATTGTGGTGGGCGCCTGTAGTCCTAGTTACTTGGGAGGCTGAGGCAAGAGAATCTCTTGTTGCTGTGAGCTATGACACCAAGAGCAACAAAGTGAAACTGTTTCAAAAAAGAAAAATCACTGAGTGATATGGCCCTCACGATTCCAGTAGAGACAAAAAAAATAAAACAACAACAAACATATTCATTGGGTATCTCTTACCTGTTCTAGGCATGAAGTAAGACAAATTATCTTTATTTATTGTGCTTATTCTAGTGGGGAAATATTCACAATAAATAAGTAAACAAATATATAAGCAATATAAACCACGAAGAGCATGTTACAAGTTAAGGCAATAGAGTAATGGAGAGTATTTTATCATGGAGATTGTGGTTAACCTAAATTTCCTAAATTGTTTGTATCATCAATGATTGTATCACTCTGTAATATATCAGCTTAAACATAATTTCTAGGGTCTTTAATTAACTTTGAGAACTTAGAGTGATATTAAATCAAGTAAACTGGTGAAAAATCTTTTGCTGCCTAGATAATTTCTAAGGAAGATAGAATGCAAAAACATTGGTTACCAAGCATAGTCTGTGCACATCTTTGCCTCTTATTTTTATAAATTTTAGAGCAGATAAACTTTTGGTTTATGGTAATAATTATGTTCTACTTTTCTACTTTAAGAAGTGTAAAAGCAATATGTGGCCATAGGAAGTTTGGTAATGACTGCTTTTGACCTTTGCTGGTCTGCTGAATGTTTGTATATTTCACAGTACATTCAGTTACTTGTCTATAGTTATCTCTGCTAGGAATTAAAAGTAGTTACTTTTGTTAAAAGTTGTCATTTGTATGGGCCATTGAGACTATACCAAAAACCAAAGTAGCAAAAAGAAATGAATGTTCATGTATGATTATGAGTGTGGTTTGGTTCATGAAGGGAAAGAGTAAGGAATCTTGTCAGGAAGTAAAATAAATATGCCAGAATGTAAAGATTAGTAAAAAGTAATATTTGAATGGGCAAGTTGTAGAACCTCAAGGGAAAGAAAACTTGGTTCTCCTTGGTTTATAATACCTCCAAATAGTGAGCCTGGGAAAAAACAATGAAATAAGTATGTTAAACATTATTAGCCAATTGACTAAATTGGCTCTGCTTTAATGAGCTTACTCCTAGGACTTTTTAAAAAAGGTTTGTGAATCCTTCACTTGCAAAGGTTATATGAATGCAAAAGTAAAATTTAGTTTTCTTTTTCTCTATGTTAAAATGGCAAAGTAGTATTGGAATATTCACTTTACTCTTGACAAGAGATAGTATATTGTTAACTTCTGAGTAATTGGTCCAAATAGGAGATATTATATATCTAGCCAGAATAACTTCCTGAGGTTTGTGCTGACTTTGTTATGCACTTGATTATTCAAAAAGAAAACAACAACAGGAGTTCCTCATTTCTGAAATTGTTGATGTTCCTTATAATTATAATTGCAGTGATGTTTCCTCAGTAATAGTGTACTGTTACTCTGGTTAATAGCCAGCCAAGCTACAACTACCCATTGTTCCTTGGCATCTAAGTTTCTATCTTAAGATAGTGATGACTCTTCTTTGACTCTTCCTAGATGGCTAAAATGCTAAAGGTTTAAGATGGTGAGTCATTCACAAGCAAGAGAAATGTTACAATTGATTAGGTATGTTTCATTGCTCTGTATTTCTTTGTTTGTTTTGGAGACAGGGTATCACTGTGGGCTAGCTTGTAGTGGTATCATCATAGCTCATTGCAGCCTCAAACTCCTGGGCTCAACTGATCCTCCTGCCTCAGACTCCCAAATAGCTAGGACTATAAAGGCACATTACCACAACCAGGTAATCAGTCTTTCTCTCTCTTTCTCTCCTTCTTTCTTTCTTTCTTTTTTTTTTTCCATAGGGACAGGGTGGGGGGAGGGTTCACTTTTGTTCGGGCTGGTGTTGAATTCTTAACATCAAGTGATCCTCCCTCCTCATCCTCCTGAAGTTCTAAGGCCTGAGCTACTATGCCCAGCTGCTCCATATTTCTTAATTGGCTTAGTAATGTTATAAGAATTGCATTATATATTAAACCTGCAAAATGAGACAAACCGTCCAATCAAAACAATAAGTTCTATCTTCCCTAATGCTACTTTTTAAAGTAGATTCGTCCTTGTCCCCATGTCCACAATATATTCTTACCCTTGAGGAAACACTGACAACCCAGTAGAGAATTTTATTCTCCCCTATTCTGGTAGAGTTGTCTACCATAATAAATTAACAGAGCCTTCAGTTTAATCAACAACAGATTTTTTGCTTTCCTGAAACCTTCTACTATAAGCTAAAGAGTCAACAACAAAGGATGGTTTGGTCCTGTAAAGATTTTACCAGGTAACCTAAACTGGGTAGACTTACAGGGCCAGGCTTCGTAGTAGTAGCTGAGATTCCAACCCCAAGCAGACATCTATCATCTGAACCATAGGACTGTATCAGGATTACTAGGACTCGTTTTAGTCCAGAAGCAAATAACCACATAAGTGTACTGCTGATTCAAGATTTGTGAATCAAGAATAAATCACGTAAGCCTAATAAGCTGATGAGGAAAATATAATCACAATTATTTGTTTTGGAATATTGTTAGAGTGTTTTTAATGTTCTGCTTTCTGATATGCATAAGAGGAAGTCCTTTTATCTTTCATTTTTTATTTTGTGCTTTCTTCTTGATCTGTTGCTAACTCTCAATTTAGCAAACTACATTTATACAAACTTAATAAAATACTTTTGAATGATATCTTAAATCTCACTGTCTAAATCTAAGAGTAAATATTTTTACGGAGTCCCTGGCTATGTAATTATTTGAATAGATGCAAAGAGTCTGCTCTCTTCTTTACCAGGATATATTAAAGACATCTACTATATAATCAAAGCCATCCAAACAGTTTTATATTTGGAAATAAATTTCATTTAATCAGCTGTAATCACATGGCTATTAAGGAACAACAGTTGTACTTCCTTTGTGGAATCAAGGCTACAAAGCCCTACCAGGGAACTAGTCTCATACTATTGTTTGGCTTACAGGGTAAAATAGTATGTTCACTTGAGGGCAGGTCAGCAAACCGAGAAAATGCTAAAGACCTTGAGAAAAGAGGAAATCACTGAGTGTAAACCTGATAGAAACTAATTTCTTGGCTTTCGTCTTTTGGTATTGGAATAGATGAGCAAAGAAAAGAAAATTTTTTATTTCTTTTTTTTTTTCAAATTAACATGAGGGTACAATTAGGTTGCAATGTTTCCATTTGTTAGGTAAAGTCCCTGTTGTAGTTGTGCCCTGCACCCAGGAAGTGTGCATTCTACCCTTAAATTATGACCATTAAGTGGGAGCACTCCAATCTCCCACCTTCCACCCTCTTCCCCTACCTTCCCCCTCCACCAACTTAACTTGAATTGAGTTTTTCTCTCACATGGGCATGTATTAGTTCATCTACTGACTTCATATTGGTATTGAGTACATTGGATATTTGCTTTTCCATTCTTGTGTTACTTTACTAAGAAGAATGTGTTTCAACACCATCCAGGTTAATACAAAAGATGTAAAGTCTCCATCTTTTTATGGCTGAATAGTATTCCATACTATACTTATACCACAGTTTGTTAATCCATTCTTGGGTTGATGGACACTTGGGTTGTTGCCACAAAAGAATAGAAATTTTAAAATATCAGTCATTATACTAGAAAATATTCATTGATGCAAAAAAAGTAGTAAAAGGGAAATAGAAGAATAGAAACTATGAAAGATATTTTAAAGTGAAATAGCAGATCTAAATCCAACTAGATCAATGATAACATTAAGTGCAAATGGATTGAATAGTCCAATCAAAAGTCAGTGACTATCAGATTTTATTAAGAAAACAAGATCCAAGCTATATGTCATATACAGGAGGCACACTTTAGATTCAAAGACATGAATAGATTAAAAATAAAGGAATGGGGAAAAAATATGATGCATACAGCAACCACACGAAAACTGATGTGGAAAAAAAGGTTATAATGGAGCTGAAAAATTCCTACCACCTAGTGACATCGTAGCCATCATAACCTCATAATGCTGTAGCCATTGTAACATAATAGCACGATGCATTACTCACATATTTGTAGTGACACTGGTGTAAACAGACCTACTGCACTGCCAGACATATAAAAGTATAGCATGTACAATTATGTACTGTTCATAATACTTTATAATGATAATAAGGGAGTATATTACCTTTTTTTAAAAAAAAAAGAGCTAAAGTGGCTATATTTATAATAGATACAGTAAACTTTAAAATAAAAAATGATACTCTTGACAAATCAGTACATTTTACTATGTATAAGGTTAAGGAGTCAATCCATCAAGAAATTTTAACAATTACAGCCCATGTACTAGCAATAACATTACAACCATGCACTAGCAACACAGAAAAAATAACATAAAGCAAAGTTTAATAGAACTGAAGGAAGAAAGAAACAATTTAACAATTGTTAGAGACTCACTTTCTTTCTTTTTTTTTTTGGCATTTTTTGGCCGGGGCTGGGTTTGAACACACCACCTCTGGCATATGGGCTGGCATCCTACTCCTTTGAGCCACAGGTGCTGCCCGAGACTCACTTTCAACATTGCATAGAACAAGCAGCAGAAAATCAATAAGAAAATAGAAGAATTGAACAATACCATTCACAAGCTAGTTCTAAATCACCTGTAAGGAGCACTCTATGCAACAACAGAAGAATACACACTCTTCTCACATGCACACAGAACATTCCATGTACTCGGCCATAAAAAGAGTCTCAATAAATTTAAATAGACTGAGCTCTTACAAAGTATATTCTCCAGTCATGATGGAATGAAATTGGAAATTAGTAACAGAAAGAAATTTGGATTAACAAATACATGAAAATTATACTGTTAAATAATTAGTGTTTCAAAGAAGAAAACACAAAAGAAATTAGAAAGTACTTTAAGGTGAATGAAAATGAGGACACAACATTGAAAGCCTATGGAATGCAACTTAGGAGTGCATAAAGGAAAATTTATAACTATAAATGCCTATATTAAAAAAGAAGACAGCTCGGCGCCTATAGCTTAGCGGCTAGGACGCCGGCCACATACACAGGGCTGGCAAGTTCAAACCCAGATGGTCCTGCCAAACAACAATGACAACTATAACAAATAAATAGCCAGGCATTGTGGCAGGCAGCTGTAGTCCCAGGTACTTCGGAGGCTGAGGCAAGAGCATCATTTAATCTCAAGAGTTTGAGGTTGCTGTGAGCTGTGATGCCACAGCACTCTACCAAGGGCAACACAATGAGACTCTGTCTCAAAAAAAAAAAAAAAAGTTAATTTAAAAAAATTAAAATAGGCTCGGCGCCTGTGGCTCAATCAGCTAAGGCGCCAGCCACGTACACCTAAGGTGGCGGGTTCGAATCCCCAGCCTGGGTCCACCAAACAACAATGATGGCTGCAACCAAAAAATGGCCGGGCGTTGTGGCGGGCGCCTGTGGTCCCAGCTACTTGGGAGGTGGAGGCAGGAGACTCGCTTGAGCCTAGGAGTTG
>CAUYQV010000501.1:0-13772 GCA_963574575.1 Galagoides demidoff
GATGCCTGATTTAGGGGCATGAAGGGAACCCAAAGGTCATTACAAAATCAAGGAAGCAGCAAGAACCAGGAAGTAAATCCTAATTCAGTAAAGAGCCACTAAGGGCAGCATCTAGTTACCCTAAATCAATTCACGTGTCCAGGCTCAGATGATTTCATACCAGAGTACTGAAATAACACACTAAATGTAACCTCACACCCATGTCAGAAACTCTGAGAAATCATGAGAAAGTGAAGGACTGAAACCCAGAGCTTATTTATAGGTTCCAGAAAAAAGGAGGTTGGTGAATCTGTAGCAAAGCACTAGAAGAGATGATTAAGTGCATAACTTTACCAAAGCAGAATCAATCCCGGGTTCCCAGGAACCAGTCATACAAACATAGATCAATTTGCTATTTTGATAGGCTTACTATGGAAGTCGAAATATGCTTATTGAATCCTAGTGAACATCTTTTGTTCACTCAACAAACATCAATGAAAACTTTGCTATGTAGAATTGTCTTAGTCTGTTCCCTGTTGTTATAAACAGATATCTGAGAATTGCAATTCATGAATAAAAGAATCATATATATGTAGTTTTTTGAAACAGAGTGTTACTTGGTCACCCTTGGTAGAGTGCCATGGCATAACAGCTTATAGCAATCTCAAGCACTTGGGATCAAGTGATTCTCTTGCCTCAGCCTCCCATGTAGCTGGGACTACTGGCACCCACCACGATGCCTGGCTATTTTTTAGAGATGGGGTCTCTCTCTGGCTCAGGCTGGTCTAGAACTCATGAGCTCAGGCAATCCACCCACTTTGGCCTCCCAAGTGCTAGGATTACAGACATGAGCCACCATGTCTGGCCACAAAGAAACATATTTCTTACAGTTTAAGAGTCTGGAAAATCCAAGGTTGCGGGGTGAAGGCCCTTTTTGCTGGTGGGGACTCTCTGCAGAGTCCTGAGGTGGCACAAATTATCTCATGGCAACAGGACTCATAAAAGAGAACCAAACTCAGGTGGCACATTTCTTAAGCTGATTGAAGCCATCTATCACAAACCCACAGATGATATAATTAATGGAGTAAAACTGAAAGCTTTTCCAATTAGAACTGGAGCCAGATAAGGTTGTCCTCTATTGCCACTACTATTCAACATAGTTCTGGAAGTTCTAACCCATACAATCAGGCAAGAGAAGAAAATAAAGGGAATCCAAATGGAGGCAGAGGAGGTCAAATTCTCACTTTGCTGATGATATGGTCTTTACTTAGATAACCACAAAGATTCAACCACAAGACTCCTAGAAGTGATCAAAAAATAATGTCTCAGTATATAAAATCAATGTCCACAAATCAGTAGCCTTTGTATATGCCAATAGCAGCCAAGATGAGAAGCTAATCAAGGACACAGTTCCATTCACAATAGCCTGAAAAAAAGAAATAACTTGGAATATACCTAACAAAAGGGGTGAACAACCTCTACAAAGAAAATTATGAAACCTTAAGAAAAGAAATAAAAGAAGATAGTAACAAATGGAAGACCATACCATGCTCATGGCTGGGAAGAATCAACATTGTCAAAATGTCTCTACTTTACAAACCAATCTACAAGTTAAGTGGAATCCCCATTAAAATATCATCATTATATTTTCAAGATTTGGAAAAAAAAATTCTTCATTTTGTATGGAACAAGAAGAAACCCCGTATAGCCAAGGCAATTCTTAATAATAAAAACGAAGCCAGGGGCATCACCCTATCAGACTTCAGCTATACTACAAGGCCACAGTGATCAAAACAGCAGGGTTTTGGCACAAAAATAGAGACGTTGATATTTGGAACTGAATAGAAAACCATGAGATGAAACTTACCTCTTATAGCCACCTGATCTTTGATAAACCAAACAGGAACATACACTGGGAAAAAGAATCCCTATTCAATAAATGGTGTTGGGAGAACTCGATAACCACGTGTAAAAGACTGAAACTGGACCTGCACGTCTCATACTTACAAAGATTGATTCAAGATGGATAAAAGATTTAAATCTAAAGCATGAAACAATAAAAGTCCTCAAAGGATGGGTGGAGAAAACACTCTAAGATATTGACCTGGGAAAAGATTTTATGAAGAAGACTTCCGTGACAATTGCAACAACAATAAATTAAACCAAATGGGACTTAAACTGAATAGCTTTCGTATAGCTAAGGAAACAACAACCAAAGCAAATAGACAACCTTCAGAATGGGAAAAGATATTTGCATATTATGAATCAGAGAAAAACTTGATAAATAGGATCTACAGAGAAATTAATCAACAAAAAAAAGACCCAACAATCCCTATATCACTGGGCAAGAGAGATGATTAGAACCTTCTCTAAAGAAGTACCCAATAATCCCTATATCACTGGGCAAGAGGGATGATTAGAACCTTCTCTAAAGAAGACAGATGAAAAGCTAGAAACATATGAAAAAAGCTCATCATCCCTGATCATCAGAGAAATGCAAATCAAAACTACCCTGAGATATCACCTAACCCCTGTAAGAATGGCCCACATCACGAGAAGGGAACACTTTTGCACTGCTGGTGGGAAGGCAAACTAATACAACCTTTTAGGAAGGAAGTATGGAGAATCCTTAACTCAAATTAGACCTCCCATTTGACCCTGTAAATCCCATTACTAGGGATCTATCCAGAAGAAAAAAAATCCTTCATTATATTCAGAATCCAGTGATGGGCCTGTGCTGTGTCTCAATGTCTTTACTGCCTGAAGTGAATATGGAGTAAGAGGGGCTTCCTTATTGTAAGCTCTTGTGAAGGCTGCTTTCACCTTGGGATCCAGTTTGGAAAAGGATGGATGAGGATGGAAGAGGATGACTCTCAAGCTGATGAGAAAGAACAGGATGCTATAGAAACTGATGCTATGATCAAGATAAAGACAAAATCTTCAAAGCCTTCAAAACCAGACAAAGATGAGTCCAGAAAAGGAAAAGGAAAACGTTTGAAGAAATGAAACTATTTTTAACTACCTTCCAGTAGCCACTTTTTACTCACCTTTCAGACCAATCAAGCTGGTGCAGAGAAAGCCTTGTTTTTCCCAGAGCAACCATGTTTTAGTGTAATAGTAAGACCTGGTTATCCCCATTATAAATAAAGGGCAATGCAACTACAAGGATGCAACTGATTGGCTCATGTACACCTCTTATAGAGGTTGACAGGACTGCTTGTGTCCTCTGCTGTCCCATCAATCCAGTTAGAGTGTGTATAATTGGAACTAGAAACTATATGCAGGTTTTGGAGTCAGTGGCATGAAGGCATCTTTTGTAGACATAAGAATTTATCCTAATGGCCTTTATGGGACCAATTCTGATACATTTTTTAAAGGGAGTTCCTATTATGTGATGAAATTTTATAAATAAGTCATATTACAAAACACCAAAAAAAGAAAAAGAAAAAAAATTCTTCTATCATAAGGACATTTGCACTAGACTTTTATCGCAGCTTAATTTTCAGTTGCCCAATTGCTCACCAACCAGGAATGTATTAACAAGCTGTGGTATATGTATGCCATGGAATACTATTTAGCCACTAACAAGATGGAGACTTTACATCTTTTGTATTAACCTGGATGGAGGTGGAACACATTCTTCTTAGTAAAACATCACAAGAATGGAGAAGCAAGATTCCAACATACTCAATTCTAATATGAAGGCAGCAGATGAGCTAATGCAAGGTCCAGGGTAGGGGAAGGAGGGAGCAGGGAGAAGGGTTGGAGATGGAGGTCAAGGGGTATGGTGCACCTTTGGGGGTGGGAAAGAATTACAAGAGGGACTTTATCTAAATAGTGTATCCTAATTCTTTGTACCCTCAATGAATTCCAAACTATAAAGAAAAAGAAAGAAAAATAAAACTCCTCATTCTTTTTCCTACCAGGCCAAAAGTGCTTTGTGTTGGGATTTTAGGAAGCCAGGTTGTAAGGTCCATATTGGAAAACACAGTGTAGGCTCTTTAAATCATGTCTTGTAGACAGCTGCCCACTTTCCTATTCAGCAAGCATAGAGGTTAGTAGCAAGTTTTCTATGCATAGTTAGGGTCTAAATTTACCTTGTATTCCTAAACATGGAGAAGAATTGTCCCTAAACTCATTGCAATAATCCCTGAAATATTTTAGAAGTTCTAATAAGATCATTTGAAAAGTCAATTCAGCACTTCCTACTTGATTAGGGTCATTTTTGCTCCCCTCTAATATGGCTGGCTGGGAATGAGTGATCTTATGGTTGTTTGGTTTGACTTTTCTTTGTAAAATGCTTGCTTTCACAACATCAGCTCCTCTTAAGACAGGGAAAATTAGGGTGTTAAAGAGAACTGGAGTCTGGACTTGCTCATCCAAAGGTGTGAACACTTTAAGGTTACACCCTTCTTTTGTAAACTCTGGCTTTGCTACATGAGTTTGTGGTCTGTTTGAGGCCAGACATATACGATTAAGTGTTAGAGTAGGTCTCAAATTAAACCCAATAAGCTAATTTAATCCTCACATAAAGCTAAAATAAAATGCTAAAGGAGCAAAGAAATTATATCAATGTTTATTTTGATTAGAAACAACTCTATAGAGAGCAAGTAGTTTTTCTGTACCTCATTCTTTTTTTTTTTTTGGTCATTTGTAATCTCAGATACTTTAACTTTATAGTGTTAAATATTTATTATTTAATTCAGGAGAGTTATAATTGAAATGGTCTCAATTTCCCAAACCATAGTCTCTCTCCAGGGTAATTACTGTGGATGAGTGCTGGAGGGTACAGTGTTCCCAGGGAGAGCTTTATTGGCTGGAGAGAGAATTGTCAAGATGGTTCTTGCCTTTCAGTTTTGCATTCCCAGAGCTCTCAGGGAAATAGTATATTGTAGGCAAAGGCAAAATGAAATATTAAATCACAAATCCTTTCATTAGGTGATTAACCTATATATAGGTGCAAGGAGAAAAGAGAGGGCTTGTCACCTTCAGTGGCAGTACGGTAAAGTGCTTTCTTATTTAACCAGCTAAATTTAACCACAAGCTGTAAACAACAACTTCACACAACCTCATTTCCAGTGAGGCATAATGCGTGGCATAATCTCCAGGTGTGTTGCTACTCAGGTGAGGTACATAGGAGAACTGGTTTTGTTGTGAGCAACTCTGAACTTATAAAACATGAATGGGCTGGAGGTTAGCCACCGGGGAGACTCAGGAATGGGGTGTGTGTATTTTCCAGAGCGAGTGTGGTACCAGATAATAAGTTAAAGGTCAGGATTGAGACCCAATTTTCCTTACATGAAGGCAGGATTCATGTAAGTTTTGTTTCTTTACCCAGATTTGGGACTGAGGGTGGCAACTAGTTTGTAGGACTGGTGGGAATAAGAATAGATATCATTCCGGTGCCTTGTGAGGAGAACTCTCATCCTGTGGGGCTTCCCTACAGCATTCAGAATTATTTCATTTTTAAACAGTTAAATAACACAATTTCAAAATCCTCTGTCAAAATCCTTTCAAATCATTTTGATATTGAAAAAGAAAATAGCATTTGTTATGTACCTGCCTGTCTTTGCCTTAGGCAGAGGATGCCTGAGGAACTCACCTCTACTCCCTCACCCTCCGAGCGAGCGCAGTCCCTGCTTTGCTCTCCTGGTGAGCTCAGTGTCACTGTGCTTTGGCTCAACCCCTGCTGAGGTGACTTTTCCCCCTACTGTATGAAGCTGCATCCAGGGTGTTAGGCAGGTGAGTGGTTCTTTCCCTCTGTGGGGACTCAGGAGTTGGACATTGCAGGGGCATCTTTTGTGAGCCCCAAGGAAATGGGGCCGCATATAAGTTGGGGCCTCCTGTTCAGTACAGTAGAACCTCTGTAAATGGACCACCCCAAGGCACTGTAACAAAGTTGTCAACACACAGAGGTGGTCAATGTGAGGAAGCAGGCCTACTGCACTGACACGTACATGAGGTACAAGCCTGATCTATGAAAATTAGGTCAACTTAAGGGGGTGGTCAGTATAGGGAGATGGTCAGCTGCAGAGGTTCAGTGTTTGTGAACAGAACATGGCCCCTGCTGTAGTGTGCAGGAGAGCACACTGTGAAGGGCTTAGTCTGGGGGGTCTCAATCTGACTTCTTTGTGTACTTAAATTTAAAGGTGTTTTCACATTCTGGACAGTCAGGAGCCTTTGCAGCCCCTCAGAACAAGTCAGAAGCTTCATGGCTGTGCTGCTGCCTATTCTAGTCCATTTATTGAAGGGCCTACATTTAATGTTTCACCTGGTAAACTTATTCTCCAAGATCCAAACTAAAAAATATACAAAAAACCACTTTGCCTGTAAAGTCTTTCTTGATTTTTCTTGCCAGAGCTAATTACTACCTCTTCTTTCTTTCCATGGGTGGACACTTTCCATGTCAGGGACTGTATCAGAATGTTTTTTCAGGATGCTTCTGAAGCTTCAGGTCATCTTGTCAACACGCAGCTTCTGACCAGTGGTCTTAGGGGACACCGAGATTGTGCAAGTTTTAAGCAGATTTCAGGTGATGTTGATGCTGCTCATCTGAGAACCACATCTCCAGTAACAAAGCTTTAGGAGTGATGAACCCCAGGGGTTGGCATAGAATTTGTGCTCCAATTTTGCTGTTTGTTAAGTGAATACTAGATGTCCTTTGCCAGTGGCTTCCCTCGTGGGAAATCTGATTATCTGAAAAGGCACATTCTCAAAAAGGAGGGACATTGAGATCGTGTTTAACACTTGCTCTAATCAATTACATTTCTTTGTCTTGATGGTTGTTATAGAGAACATTTCTTTAAAGTTTATATGCTGTTTACTAAGCTCTCCTCTAAGCACTGATGTGTTAACTGGATAGCCCTGGAAGGTATTTTATTAGCTATAATAATGCTGTATTACAATCAACCCCCCCCAAATATGATGACTCAAACACAGCAGAAGTTCATTGCTCAATATAACCCTGGTCAGGGGTTCCTACTGGAGGCTGGCTGTCCTCTCAGAAGTGACTCAGGGCCCTGGGCTCCCTCAACACCATGACCCTGCCATCTTCAAAATGTGGCTTCTGGGCCACCATGTTAGTCTGAGTCATGGGGATGGAGAAGGAATTGGTGAGTGGGATTAGGAAGTGGTCTACATCTCTTCTATTCATTTATTTATTTATCTATTTATCTATTTATTTATTAGATGTTATTCAAGCATAAGGCCTACGGTCACACCTAACTAAAAGGAAGGTTAGAAAATCTGGTGTAGCTGTATGCCCAGGAAAAAGAGGAATCATTTGGTGAATAAAAGATATAGGGATGTGTTCATTCTTTTCTCATGCTGCCTGAGGACTCAACAATAAGTTCTTTCCTCTGTGAGGCACAGTGGGAACTCACCAACATTGGCTAGTTGGGAGGAAAAGGACTGAATATATTTACACAAGGAAAAATGATTTTACTGTAAATCTACTTATCTTTCTTCCAAGGTGAGAGAGTGGCATGGGAAGACAGTAATGCAGTCTCTTGTGACCAGGCAGGACTGTGGGTCAACTTAACAGGTAGAAACAGAAATTGCAGGGGGGACATTTACAGTCAGATGGAGCAGCAGTGTTTGGGGAGACCCAAACCGTGTGCATGAGAAGCCTAGAGCCACAGGTTCATTCTGTGCTCAGTGGGGAGCTGACCAGGGTTCATTCACCCTGTGATGTAAGCTGAGTGGGGGTGTGGGCAGAAGAGAGGGGCCAGCCCTGAAGAGCAGGGTATTCTGTGAGGGTTAAGTTATTCAATGTTTGAGTATTGAAAACAAGCAGATTTTCTTTAGGTACAACTTGATTCATTTCTGAGTCTAATCATTTTAGAAATATTAACTCACCATGGATGCAAAGTGTTAGAAATAAAGGCCAGGAGATAGGGGACCAAAACATTCAGGGGAAAAATGACCCTACAGAACCAAAAAATAATTTTTTAATAGTCAGAAAAAGGCTTATAATTGATAAATATTCTTTACACTTTCAAGTTTCAGTAGAAAAAGGACTCTGGCTCATCCACTTTATTTCAGCATAAGGGCAATTTATTGAGCTGGAGTAATGTCTCTGAGTATTGTGGTAACTGGTAACCGCGGCTTCCATTCAGGCCCATGATAAGATTTTAGAAATCTGGAATTCAATCCTAAAAACTTTTAGTATTGGTAGGAGCTCCTGATTGAAAAATCTTGCACAAGAATCCACTAAACCATAAGTTAAGTGCCAATGAGGGGATGGAAGAAAGAAGGAAGAAAAGATAAGACTTTAAAAGGAGGAAATTCCTGTGCTGATGATAAATGCAGTGTGACGTATCTGAGCATTCCTAATTCCATTGAGCACATCTTTAAGAAGTAATAATAAACTTCCATGGTTATGAGCAGAACTCTTGAGCCAGACTGCTTGGGTTTGAATTCTGGCTCTGCCACTTACCAGCTGTAATGACTTGGGTAAGCTATTTAA
This sequence comes from Galagoides demidoff, assembly GCA_963574575.1. NCBI lineage: Eukaryota > Metazoa > Chordata > Mammalia > Primates > Galagidae > Galagoides > Galagoides demidoff. Next base: position 8,447 of record CAUYQV010000501.1, read on the forward strand.
TCTCCCATGCATCAGTTTGGGTGGGAGGAAGGTCATGTGGTCTCTAAGGCAAGCTCCCCAGCCTTCAATTCTTATGCTACCTGCCGGCTGCCTGACCTGTGTGAATCATTTTCCACTTGCTGCACCCTCTGTGTTTCAGATCTCTGAAGAAGATAGGAATAGCGCCTACTGCAGTAGGTAGGTGAGAGTAAACTGGATTAACACACATAAACCACCCAGAGCAACACCGGGCATGCCGTCCCAGCCATCACTGTGGGGCGGGGGTATGATTCTCTATTCACCTGTCACTTGGCCCTTACCTCAGGGTATAATTTTCATGTTTGCCTTAATTCTTCTCTTCCATACAAACCTTTCTTTCCCTCACCTCCTGCAGATCATCAAACACCTTTCTGTGTTATTTGTGACAGGACCTCCTCTCCTCTGGGTGTTCCCAGCAATAGAAATAGATTTGAGACATTTAAGGACTTGACTTCAATCTTAAAAATCAATGTTCAAGTCTTGACATGTAGGGAAGGCTTAGCATGGTTTCTCACATCACCATGGGTGTAAAAGTTTGAACATAACAACGTGAAATGTTGAAAAAAAAATCACTCTGAGTCTAAAGCTTCTTGTTCCCAGACACTTGCTTTACTTCCAGGAAATCCTCAGCCCCTGTCCATTTATTTGATTTTCCCATAAGTGAGCTTGCTCACGGCGGGCGGGGGGGCAGGCAATGTGCCCTGATGCTGCGTTAGCAGTGGAAAGAATTCAGTCATTGGTAGGCTGGCATGTTCTAGAATCCTGCAAAAGAAGGGCTGCTTTTATGTGGTGTATGGTGTATAGCCTTGTCTGACAACATGATTTTTTCTTGTATCTAGAGGACAAACAGGCCAATGTGTCAGTATATTAACTAACACCTTGGAGGCTAGAGAAGCACTTTCAAGTATTTCAGGTTCTGGGCAGTTCCAAAGGCCTTTTCAACAAACAAATCTCTCAGACGAGATGATGCATAACCCAATTCTCCCCTTATTTAGGTTTCTACTGTGGCAGAAACAAGAGACTGATTTATATTTGTAAATGTCTGTGAGCTGAATGTGTCCCCTCCAAAATTAACGTGTTGAAGCTTAATGGCCAATGCGATAGTCCCAAGAGGTGGGGCCTTTTTATAAGGTGATTAGCTCATGAGGGCTCCTGCCCCATGAATAGAATTAAGGCCTTTATAAAAGAGGCTCACACGGCATCAGACTGTTCTCCCGTATGCTCTGTTCCACCCACACTAGTTTGCAGCAGCTGAGTCTCAAAGGAAGGGAATGAAGGCTTTCATCTCTGCTCACCAGGGTCTGCCGTGCTGCCAGGGATGAGGAGGCAGTGAAGAGCATAATCATGAAATAAGTCAGGGAAAGGGAAGGAGCAATTATCACCCAGCTGGGGCTCAGGAAACTTGGATACCAAAAGTCTCTGCAAATGGTCACCATGAAACACCAAAAAAAATAAACATTTGATGATAAGTCATGAAATAAAATTGGTGATGTGAATTTAAATGGCAAAAGTTGTAGTCAGAAAATATTTTTGATATTTCCCTCTTTTTCCCTGATGCTTCCTGTCTCTTTTGACGTTGTAAAAGCTGCCGAGAACCTGTGAGAATTTTCTTTTATTATAATGTTGTTCTTAATGTTGTGCAAACTGATGGAAACTTGGAAATGCTGAATTCCATTAGTTAAATGAGTATTAAGTATATTGCATAAAACCATGAAATGTAACTAGATAAATAAAATTGTAATTATTGTTTGATTGAGCCATTCTTTAAATTATTAAGTCAAGCATATTCATCTTACATGCTCAGTAATTTACCTTTTTGATTACTGGAAAAATAATTATTTCATTTCTCCTGTCCTGGTTTGTTTAGTGATTTTAAAGGGGTGTGAGTAGAAGGTGATGAATGAGGAATACATTTAAGACATTTAATATGTTCTAAAGATGTGGAAAAATGCAGATCAGAATTGATTTTGTATTATGAAAATACCTAACAGTAATTGCTCTCATTTGTTGAATGCATACTATGTATTTTACCAACATTATACAATAACTTTGTGAGTTAGACATTATTACCTTCATTCTACACACGAGAATTATAGCTTTTAATCTGTATTTTGTCCAATACCACACAGAGACAGAGACAAGTTAAAAGTAGAATACAACCCAGTTGGATTCTAGAGTCACTTTCCTAACTTTGATAAAAGGTATAAAATGTGGAGACTGGCCTTCTAATGGCTCTCTCTCTTTTCTTTCTTTCTTTTTTTTTTTTTTTGCCTACAAAAATGATTTATCTAGTTTTTTTGTCAGTAGACCCTCCATAGTTCACACCTCCCTACATGGATGGCCTCAAGGTGACCTAATTTTCACAGATCGGACATGCTCCACCTGTGCATATCAGCATAGGAGGCCTACTTCTTATGTTGACCACCTCTGAAAGTTGACCAGTTTGTTATAGTCCCTTGGGTGATCAATTGACAGACTTTCTACTTATATCCTTCTCTGCCCTTGCCATGCCAACCTATCCAGCCAGACTTCCTCTGTCCTATTTTATTTCCGTCATTGATAAGAGTTAAAAAATGACTCAAAATTCACTTCTTCCATGAGCCTTTTTGATGACTGTGCCAAAGATTGGCTAAAAGTCCCCTATGCCTGCCAGGCACACAGCTGCACGAGTTGCCCAGCATCCCTTCCACTAGATGTGGCTACGTATAAAACTATCCATGGAATGTGAGGAGATGTGGTGCATGCCATGTCCAGGGCTGAAACACACTCCCAAATGGTCTCCCCTGCTCTTTCCTCTTTCAGAGAATGGATGAAGAGGACTCTCAGGGCCCAGAGGGAGGTAGGGCTGGGCGCTACATGGAGCCTGGTTCCTCATCACTATGTGGAGCAGAGAGCTTCCTGCCTATTTGTGCATTATAGGACAATAAATGACTTTTACTATGTTGAGATGTTGGGCTTGTTCACTAAAACACTTAACCTATCTTGATTTTTATGATTAATCTTATTCCTTGTTTACTTCTTTATATCCTCTAATCATATATAATAGATTTTTGACAAGTACTTACTTTATGGTTAACATTTTTTCTTTATTAATTTTAAAAATAATATGTAAATATTACAGAAAATATTTGGCTAATATATTTAGCTGGAGCTAATAAAAAGTATGAAGAGAAGAAACAAATATGAACAATTATTATTAACACACTGATAAATTTCATTCACATGTTTATTAAAGGATTTTTAAATTTTTAATTAGATCATGACTGTGTACATTATTACATTTATGAGGTACAATGTGCTGATTTTATATATAATTTGGAATGCTTACATCAAACTGGTTAACATAGCCTTCACCTCACTTATTTATTTGTTGTGTTAAGACATTTATACTCTACTATTAATATATTTGACATGTACCCTTGCAATATGTACACAATAGGTGAGGTACCACTGACTACCCTCCCTCTACTGGGTCACTCCCCTCCCCTCACCCTCCTCTTCTCTCCTTTTTTTCTGGGCTATAATTGTGTTTTTTCATTTACATGAAAATGTGGGTGATTATATATTGGTTTCATAATAGTACTAAGTACATAGGATACTTTTTCTTCCATTCTTGAGATACTTTACTAAGAAGAATATGATCCAGCTCCATCCATATAAACATAAAAGAGGTAAAGTCTCCATCTTTTTTATGGCTGTATAATATTCCATGGTATATATACCACAATTTGGTAATCCATTCATGGGTCGATGGGTGCTTGGGCTGCTTCAATGACTTGGCAATTATGATTTGGGCTGCAATAAACATTCTTGTGCAAATGTCTTATTATAAAATTATTTTTGGTCATCTGGGTATATACCTAGTAGAGGAATTGTAGGGTCAAAGGGCAGGTCTACTTTTAGTTCCCTAAGTATTCTTCAAACTTCTTCCCAGAAGGGAGGTATTAGCTTGCATTCTCATCAGCAGTGCAGAAGTGTTCCCTTCTCTCTGCAACCATGCCAACATCTGTAGTTTTGGGATTTTGTGATGTGGGTAATCTTACTGGAGTTAGATGATATCTCAAAGTGGTTTTGATTTGCATTTCTCTGATGATTAAAGATGATGAACATTTTTTCATGTGTTTGTAGGCCATACTCCTGTCTTCTTAAGAGAAGCTTCTGTTCAAGTGTCTTGCTCACAATGAAATGGGATCACTTGTTCTTTTCTTAGTAATTACTTTGAGTTCTCATTATCAAAACTTTGTCAGAAACAAAACCTCCAGATATCTTCTCCCATTCTGCGGGCTGTTTGCTTGCTTTACTAACTGTGTTCTTGACTGTGCAGAAGCTTTTTAGTTTGATCGGATCCCTGTAATATGTATTTGGTGTTGCTTCAATTGCCAGGGGGTCCTCTTCATGAAATAATCTCCCAGGCCAATTTCTTCAGGGGTTTTTGCTGCACTTTCTTCTACTATCTTTATAGTTTCATGTCTTAAATTTAAATCTTTTATCCAGTGAGAATCAATTTTTGTTAATGGTAAAAGATGAGGGTCCAGTTTCAGTCTTTTACAGGTCACCAGCCAGTTCACCCAGTACCATTTGTTAAATAAGGAATCTTTCCCCCAATTTATGTTTTTGATGGGTTTATCAAAGATCAAATGACAATAAGTGGCTGGGTTCATCTCTTGGTTCTCTTTTGTGTTCCATACATCTACCTCTCTGTTTTTGTATCAGTACCATGCTGTCTCGATCACTATGGACTTATAGCCTGAAGTCTGGTAGTGTGATTCCTCCTGCTTTATTTTTATTTCTGGGTAAAGTCTTGGCTATTCAAGGTTTTTCTGTTCCTTATAAAATGAAGTACTATTTTTACCAGATCTTTAAAGTATGACAGTGGTGCTTTAATAGGGATTGCATTAAATTTGTATTTTGCTTTGGGTAGTATGGACATTTTAACAATGTTGATTCTTCCCAGCCATGAGTATAGTGTGTTTTTCCATTTGTTAACAATCTTCACCTATTTCCTTTCTCAGAGTTTCATACCTCTCTTTGTAAAGGTCTTTCCCATCCTTTTAAAGATGAATTCCCAAATATTTCATCTTCTTTGGCACTACTGTAAAAGGAATAGAGTCCTTGACTAATTTTTCAGCTTGACTATTGTTGGTATATATAAAAGCTACTGATTTGTAAGTATTGATTTTGTATCCTGAGATACTGCTGTATTCCTTGATGACTTCTAAGAGTTTTGTAGTTGAGTCTCTGGGGATTTCCAGGTATTGGATCATATCATCTGCAAAGAGTGAGAGTTTGATCTCCTTTGACCCCATTT
>CAUYQV010000503.1:0-19663 GCA_963574575.1 Galagoides demidoff
ATTTCTTGAAGTTCTAGCTCTTTCCTTTCTTCCATTCTATTAATCTTATTTACTATCCACATTCTGAACTCAATTTCTGTCATCTCAGCCATCTCTTTATGGGTTGGATCTTCAGGCACCTCTTAGGGGAGTTGCTCTACTCTGGTTATTCCTACTACCAGAGTTTTTCTTCTGGCTCCACCCCATGCTGGATTTACTCTGCTTGGCTAGGTGAGCTGGTAGGAGGAAGTTAGGTTGGGGGCTCTGCGAGTGATATTTTACTATCCTTTTTGTGCAAAGGCTGGGACTGGTGTCTGTATCTTTTCCCCTAGAACTTTGCCAAGGATGTGTATAATGCTATGGTCTGAGAGCCTGGAGGCCCGCTTGTCTCTAATTTTGTTTACACCTGGTGTCTGTTCTACCTTAGAAAATCAGTTATTCTGGGTTATGATCTTGGCTGTGGAGAAATAACAGCAATTAAATCACCCCTCCCCTTACTGGCGATGGTTGAGAAAGGAAAACCACACCTTCCCTCAACCACCCCACCAGGGTATTGCTTTATATAGTTCTCAGGTGATTGGCCCAGATCAAATGATATAAGACAAGTGTCACAGTCAACACAATTCTCAGGTGAGGAAGTTTGAGAGGTTTTTGGGAACTGTACAGCAGGGATCTTCTGACAATGCAGGTATGACCTACTCTGGTGTTCTGTGGGGTCAGAGGGATCTGCCCAGCAAATAAAATGTTCTAGGGAGGTTGATGCCTCCTACCCCACCTTGTACCTTTGTCATACCCTGTCACTGGAGACCCCAGAGGGCTGTGACCTAGTTGCCCAATAAGCAAATGTGGCAGGGCTCTGTGTCTGCCAAAGTCGAAGTAGAGCCAGTGTCAGCTCCACTCAGTTACTGCTTTTCGACACCCGCCAGCAAAGGGAACTGAGGCTTGACTATCTTAGGCACTCAGTGACAACTGGAGAATGTTCCACCTGAGGACAATTTGGGCCTGAGAAAATCCCGAGAGCATCAGAGATTCTCCCTTGACCACCAGCTGGTTTGCCCAAATCAAGAGATCCAAGCCTATTGACCCCGTCAGTACCCACTCCCTGATTGGAAAGATCACAAGGTCTCTGGCAATTAAATAATAGGATTCTACTGGTGGTATAAGTGTGTTCTCTCTGGTGCTCTGAGGAGTCAGAAAAGCCTGTTCCGTAGACAATTTGGAGTAAGGAGGCTGATGCCTCTTTCCCCTCCTTACTCACCCTTTGCCGCTGAACTCTGGTAACTTCGGTCTCAGTTAACCCCACTAGCAGTCTCTGTTAACCCAGACTCTGTAACCCAGTCCTGTCCAATAGGCGAGAGAGTCAGGGTTTTGTGCCTACCAGAGTCCGGGTAAAGTCAATGGGTTCGTCAGGATTTTGTGGTTGACTGAGTCCCAGTAGTGCCGATACCTTCTCCACTCAGTGACCACTCTTTGTGGCCAGCCAGCAGAGATAGTTGAAGCCTATCTGCATCAGGCACTCAATGGGAGCTTTAGAATATTCCGTTTCGGTTCAATCTAAGCCTGGAGTTTGCTTTCTTGAAGTGGTTCACCTTGGTGGGGAGGGCGTGTGTTTATCTATCTCTTCTCTCAGTTCAGCTCCCCACTTTCAGGTTTGTTGGGTTCTTCTGGCAATTGTCTCTCTCCCTGAACTCAAGTTTATGTTGAAAACTTGCTCCAGTCAGTTCTTATCTGCTATTCCTCCAAATTCTTATTGAATGTGAAAATTTTAGTTAGGGAATATAGCTTGCCCGGGGATTTAGCAAAGTACAAGATCCATTGAAACCAGGCAGGCAAACAGACTAAAATGCTACCCGACATACAAGCACACCAATGCCCAGACAATCAGCCACAACTACACAAACAGACAAAGAAGTAAACAAAACAATAGACGAACCAGTCAACTAATAGATCAAAAATGAAAGAAGGAAGGAAGAAAAAGAAAGAAAGAAAAAAAATAGTAATAATAAAAGATAACCACAGAAATGATGGTCATAAAATGATAGAACAAACACATAGTTAAGCAAACAATCAAAGAACAGAGATAATAAAAATATATATATATATAAAATGAAAATAAAAAGTAAAAAATTAAAAATTATAAAGAAAAAAAAGGAAAAGGAGGGTACTGCTAAGACAATTTTTTTTTTGAAAATATACAATCAAGTCCCTTTTTCAATGCTGGAGGGTGTCAGTTAAAAAGTATTTGTATAATCATTCTGCAGTATAGTTTCTAGACCACAGGTGGTGCTGTGAATGGTCCCTGGGCTGATACCAAAAATAGAAAGGGAAAAAAGAAAAAAGAAAAAAAAGTGTATATATATATATATCAAAGGAGAATCTTTGCTGGCCGGATGCCCAGATTCTCCCTGCAACAGGTCCTGCAAAGTGTTGGGCGTCTTGGTTTAGTTGTAGATGCCAGATGGCTGGCTGCTGATCCAAATTTGAGTTCTCTGCGCTTCTGGAGAAGGTGTTATGGAGACGCCATTTTGGAGGTTTTACTTTACATCTGGTTCCTAGCGGCTGCCCGTTCCTATCTGTCCTCTAAACTTGGGACACAAGTTCACACTTTGCCAGACTTTCACGCAACTCCTAATTTCTCCTCCAACAGAAAACCGTTGTGGTCCGATGGAAAAGAGCTGGGGTGCCCCTTGCGTGGTCTGTATTCCAGTGCGGGAGGGGCTGCTGCGCTGCCACCGCTGCCTCCGCGGCTGCGGCAGGAAGTTTGAAAGATTTTTCAGTGTTTATAAGATGGGAACTGATTCACCCTGCTGGTCGCCGGGTCAGTGCAGCTCCACACAGACTTCTAAAATTATAGGATGGATTGGTTTCTAAGCAGAGTCCCTTCCCCTCAAGTTTCTGTCCGAATGCCTGGATCTCTGGCACCCTAAATCGAGTCCAAGTGTCTCCCGTTTCTGGGTGCTAAATTCAGCTTGGGAGTCCACGCCTCACTGCACTCCCTGCAAGACACACAAACTCCCCACGAACTGGGTACAGGAGCCTTTCATCGGGGAAGCATTGGTTTCTGTCTCTCAGGATGCAAGGCACGACCTGGCGCCTCAGGGCGCAAGCCCCGGACCTGATGCCGCGGGGCACAGATGGAGCCGTTTCAGCTGCTGCCCTGAGTTTTTCTGGCTGACACCGTAGTTGTGGACTGTACTTCCAATCCAGCAATTCACCTCTTTGCTGCTTGCCCTGTGCTGCTTATCCATGCAAGGACGCCACGCGGAAGGGATCCAATAAGCCCACTCTCACCTGAAACCACCAGGAGAGTTGACTCAGGGGTGCATCTCCTTCGCCATCTTGCTCTGCCTCCCAGTCATCAACTTTCAATCACCTAAAACAAAACAACTTTCAGCCCAGGATCCTGTATCCAGTTAAACTGAGTTTCATTTATGATGGAGAAGTCAAACCATAGATGTTGGCATGGATGTGGAGAAAAGGGATTACTTCTGCACTGCTGGTGGGAATGTAAATAAATACGTTCCTTTGGAAAGATGTTTGGAGATCACTTAGGGATCTAAAAATAGATCTGACATTCAATCCTGCAATTCCTCTACTAGGTGTATATACAAAAGACCAAAAATCATGTTATAACAAAGATATTTGCACCAGAATGTTTATTGCACCAGGTTCAGAATTGCTAAGACATGGAAGAATCCTAAGTTCCCATCAACCCATGAATGGATTAATAAATTTTGATATATGTACACCATGGAATATTATGCAGCCTTTAAAAAAGATGGAGACCTTACCTCTTTTATGTTTACATGGATGGAGATGGAACATATTCTTCTTAGCAAAGTATCTCAAGAATGGAAGAAAAGTTATCCAATGTACTCAGCCCTACTGTGAAACCAATTTGTAAGCACCCACACTCCCATATGAATGCTATAACCCAACTACATCCCAGGATGAAAGGAAAGGAGGAGGGGGAGAGGAAGGAAGGGGGAAGGATGGGTGGAGGGAGGGTAATTGGTGGGAACACACCTATAGTGCATTTTACAAGGATACATGTTAAATTTACTAAGTATAGAATATAAATATCTTAACACAATAACTAAGAAAATGCAGTGAAGGCTTTGTTAACTAGTTTAATGAAAGTATTTCAAATTGTATATAAAACCAGCACATTGTACCCCACAATTGCATTAATGTCCACAGCTATGATTTAATTTAAAAAAAGGAAAAAAATACCAAGCAAAAAAGAAAAAAATTCCACTAAATCAATCACAAACAAAAAGAACAAAGCTTGGAGGTATAACATTCCCAGATCTCAAATTATGCCATAAAGCTGGAGTACCCAAAATAAATAAATAAATAAATAAATAAATAAATAAATAAATAATATAATATAATATAATAAAAAATTAGGTACTACAATCAGCTTAGAAGATGAAGGCTTTACCTCTTTTATGTTTACATGGCGGGATCTGGAACATATTCTCCTGAGTATAATGTCTCAAGAATGGAGGAAAAAATATCCAATGTACTCAGTACTTCTATGAAACCTACTTATATTTACTCACACTTTCTTATAAAAGATAGAATAAAACTATAGCCCAGGATGAAGGAGAGAAATGGAGTGGGAAGGGAAGGGAGGTGGGAGGTTTGACAGAAGGAGGGTAAAAGGCAGGACCACATCTATGGAGCATATGACGAGGGGACAAGTCAAATCTGTGAGGTGTGGAACAAAAATGTTTTGGCACAGTGATCAAGTAAATTAGGTGAAAGCTATGTTGATTGGTTTAATGTAACCACATCAGATTGTATACTAAAAAAATCAGCACATTGTACCCCAGATGTATTCATGACCTATGTGTATTTGACTTAATAAAATAAAAAAATAAATTTTCATTCTATAGTGCCCCCCCACAAGTACCTGAGATTACAAAAGCCCATCCACAATCATCTTAATTTCTATTGTATTTGCTGTTACCATATTTTTTAATATTTGTTATAAATATACAATTTGCATTTTAAAAAAAAAGAAAGAAATTCTTCCCTAACCTAACCTCACGTGGTTTACATGAAATTCAATGAGAATGGACTCTACAAAAATTACAATACTGTATGCTCACAGTAAAAAATCAAACTTCTTGAATGTTAAAAGAAAGACAAGTCTTACTAAAAACATATTTTATTCCATGGAGAAATCTAACTGCTCTCTTCATGGAAGTCTCTCCACCCAAACTGACAACTACTTGCTTACAATTATTACAAAATTTTCTGGGCCTACCAAGAGCATCACTAATAAGGACTTCAATAATATTTTAGGGAGGCCAGGCATGGTGGATCACGCCTGTAATACTAGCACTCTGGGAGACTGAGGCAGTTGGATTCCTTGAGCTTAGGAGTTCGAGACCAGCCTGAGCAAGAGAGAGATCCTGTCTCTACTAAAAATAAAAAAAGTAGCTGGGTGTTGTGGCATATACCTATAGTCCCAGATACTTGGGAGGCTGAGGCAATAGGATATCTTGAGCCTACAAGTTTAAGATTACTGTGAGCTATGACCCCATAGCACTCCACCCAGGGCAACAGGGTAAGACTCTGTCTCATACATATATGAAATTGCCACCTAATGTTACTCTTCTGTGGGATACTAAAATAGTACACACTCCCCCTTATAGAATATAGAAACAATAATGAGAAGTCCAATAGCCAAGCTAACCTGGAAGGAAATTTATTGGTGTAGCCACATTGCCACCTCCCAAGGGGCAACCTATGAGGCCACCAAAACTATACAAATGTCTACCCTAGAACAGTTTCACCTAGAATGGAAGTGATGGGGCAAATGATCTCTCACTAAAACACAAAAAGTCATGATAAACACAGATAGAAATGAGTCAAATGTATAAAATAATTGATGTCTATATTTTAAAAAATAACTTGGTACATCTATGGAAATACCTTATGTGACTAACCCATAGTTCAGAATCTAATAAGTTGCACAGCCAAGTGAGAGTTTCTTTCAAACGACAAAGAGAAATTGCAAAGCTTATTCCATGCCCATGGAAACACACAGATGCTATTTACTACTGGCAATCAGCAGGAAACTGAGATAACAGTACAAATCAATCTGAACAAGAAGACATACAGTTGCCACACAAATTTATCTTCAATGGAACACAGAGAATATAAGTAGCCTTCTTGGCCTGTAAGAAAATCAAACAAGTTCCCCTTGCACAAGGTTCCTCTCATTTGACCCTGGACAATATTTCTTTCACCTCAGTAGATTTTTTTTACTCAACAGCAGAATACTCCCAATGACTTGCCCTCACTAACTACACAAGCTACAACTCTCCATGCCACAGACAAATTTTCTCAATGGTCCCCTTGATACTAATGACTTAGGATCACTAATTTGGAGGGCCAGAGGAACAGAATATGTTTGGGACATTCCAAACAATTAAAAGAAACACAGTCATTTCTAAGGGCTAGCCCCACAAATTAAACAAACAGCCTAAGGATTAGAACTCTTAGCCAAACCTTACCATACATGGGGGGACCTGGCGTTAGATAACTGCATAGCCACAGATTACTTATGGACTGCTGAAAGTGGACAGGATGGGGAAAGAGATCTGTGTACTTCTCAACACATCTTGCCGTATGTGGGTAGATATCACTCACCAAGTTTTAAAGATAGCCAGGGACATGCACCAAAGAGGCCATAATATCACCTTACTGATTCAAGAGATTGAACAAATCAAAATCTCCTTTTATGCTCAATTCTGGCTTTGTGCCTACTAAGTGGGCAGAATGGATATGAGTGACTTTGAAATCCCAATCTCTGCACTTACAGGATTCCAGGTCTCCAAAATACTTTATTGCTGACTCTACACTCAGGTATTACAAAATAACATACAACTTAAATTATAAACCAACATGAGGACAGGGAATTAACTGTTACATAAATGGGTTAAAGACAGATCCTATATATTGTCCATTAGGTTATTTCTTCACAGCAAGCAGGAACCCATTAACTCAAAAGACTACCAGCTTTAAGCTTAAATTTCTCCAGAATCATATGTTTTAAAGTTAGCCCCAATAAGCATATTTTTGGCCATTTATAGTCTCCATGTTTTATGCCCCATGAAATTGTGCTCAACATCTGCTAGCCATAGATAAGATAAAACCCACAGCTTAAAAGACTCCTAGCTGCAGCTTTTCTTCAGAGCTCTCTGACCCCAAAACTCTGCATCAGGGTGCTAAGCAACTTCATCTAGAAATGTAATCCCCTCTCTGATGCCGCTATCCCCAAGGAGTTCCATTGCTGTCAGGAACTCCTCCCCACCACATAAACTTGTATTACCTAAATAAAAATTGTTGCATGTTACTGCCATTCCACTGGTATGGTTTTTTTCTTTCTTTTTATTATTTTGGTCAAAATTTTACTTTTTTATAATTTTTCAATTTTTTTTTTGAGAATTCAAATTCTTTCTTTTTTGTTTTAAATTTATATTATGGTACAAATTTTTAGGTTACATTGTTTTCACTTCCAAGGTAAAGTTCAAGTTGTAGTTGAGCCCTTCACCCAGAGGGCGTGCTGAACACCCCCACATTGTGTACATTATGTGAAATCTCACCAATTGCCTTCTCTCCTCTCTCAGATCACCCTCGCCTTCCCTCTCTCCTTCCCTCCCCATTTCTAGACTATATTTTTGTTTTATCATTCATGTACACATGCAATTGTTTATTTTTGGTTTCATATTAGTATTGAGTATGTTGGAATTTTTTTTCCGTTCTTGAGATACTTTACTTAGAAGAATGTATTTCAACCCCATTCAGGTAAACATAAAGATGTAAAATCTTCAACTTTTCTTATGGCCGAATAGAATTCCATGGTATACATATGCCGCAGTTTGTTGATCCTTTCAAGGGATGATGGGCATTTATGAACTGAGCTGCAGTAAACATTCTGGTGCAAATGTCTTTGTGGTAAAATCTTGTTTGTTCTTCTGAGTAGACACCTAGCAAAGGAATTGCAGGATCAAATGGAAGGTTGACTTTTAGTTCTTTAAGAATTCTCCATACTTCTTTCCATAAAGGTTCCATAAGTTTGCAATCCCACTAGCAGTGCAAAAGTGTTCCCTTCTCTCCATATCCACACCAGCATCTGCAGTTTTGGGACTTTGTGATGTGGGCTAATATTACTGGAGTTAGGTGATATCTCAAAGTGGTTTGATTTTCATTTCTCCAATGATTAATGATGATAAGCATCTTTTCATATGTTTATGACCATTTCTCTGTCTTTTTAAGAGAATTTTCTGGAAAAATGGAAATAGACATTTTGTCTGCTTGATCTAAGTACTCTCATGCATGTTTAAAACCACCTTTTTTTTCTCTGTGATCTCAAGGAACTTGCAAATGCCAAACCGCTTCCATGCCTAGAGCTAGGTAATTTAAGAGATAACTTCTCCAGTGGAAACAGTCAAAGTTTGGGAGCTACATGTATGGGCCAGACCCTTTGATCTTTAGGGACAAGCTGGGTGTCAGGGATTTTCTCCTAATGATAAGGCTTTATTTCTTATGTGGGGTTAGTAGAAAGATTGTCTCAGGTTTCCCTACCCATTTCAATGTGGATATTTTCTCAGTTTTTCAGTGTGCAGGAGTCTCTCAGCTATTTTTTGGATTTCTCTTGGAGGGAATTGATACATGCATAGCTACTATTCAATGTAGTCATTGTGTAGGTATTTATTCCCTGCTCCATGGGAGTAAGGAATGTCATGTGCCCTCCATTCTGATGATTTCCATCAATAGCCTTTTATTTTTATTGATACATTATAATTGTATATGTTTATTGGGTAATGTGCTATTTTGATATATGCATACAGTGTGTCATGATCAACTCAGGGTAATTAAGATATTCATCCTCTAAAACATGCATCATTTTTTTGTGCTGAGAACATTTCAAGTACTTTCTTTTAGCCATTTTTAAGTATATAATAAATTATTAGTTGTAGTTGCCCTACTGTGCTTATTCTTTTTATCTAACTGTATTTCTGTACCAACCTCTCTTCATCTCTTCGCCAACCCTTCCCAGTCTCTGGTAATCATTATTCACTCTCTACCTTCAGGAGATCCATTTTTTAGCTCTACCATATATGAGTGACAACATGTGCTATTTGTCTTTCTTGGCCTGGTTGATCACACTTAACATAATGACCTCCAGCTTCATTCATGTTGCTGCAAATTATATTGCATTATTTTGTAGCTAAATATTATTCCATTGTATACATAAACTACATTTTTTAATCCATTCATCTATTGATGAACACTTAGGTTGATTCCATATCTTGGCTATTGTGAATAGTGCTGCAGTAAACATGAGTGATATACTGATTTCTTTTCTTTTGGATATATACCCAGTCGGATCCTATAGTAGACCTATTTTTTACTTTTTGAGCAATTTCCATACTATTTACCATAGTGACTGTACTAATCACAGTCCCACAGTTTCCCTTTGTCCTCTCCAGCATCTATTATTTTGTCTTTTTTATAATAGCCATTTAAACAAGTGAGATGATATTGTAGTTTTGACATGCATTTTCCTGATAGTTGGTGATACTGAGCATGTTTTCATATGCCTGTTGGCCATTGGCATGTCTTTTTTTGAAATATGGCTATTTACTTTATTTGATTATTTGGGGTTTTTTTGCTATTGAGTTGAATTCTTTATATATTCTACTTATTAATCCTTCACCAGATGGATAGTTTGCCAGTATTTTCTCACATTCTATAGGTTTTCCTTTTTCTATTGTTTTCTTTGTGGTGCAGAAGCATTTTTGCTTGTAATCCCATTGGTTTATTTTTGCTTTTGTTGGCTGTGCTTTTGAGGTCTTACCCAAGAAAATCTTAATCTAGAGTAGACCAGTTTCCCGAATGAAGCATTTTCCCAAAGTTTTCTTCTAGTAGTTTTCTAATTTTAGGTCTTATATTTTAATCTTTACCCCATTTTGATTTGATTTTTATACATAGTGAGAGATACGTGGCTAGATTCATTTTTCTGCATATTGGTATCCTGTTTTCCTAGCACAATTTATTGAAGAAACTGTCTTTTTTCCATTGAATGTTCTTGGCACCTTTGTGTAAAATCTTTTGACTATAAATCTATAGCTTTAGATCTGGGTTCTCTATTCTGTTATCTTTATTTATGTGTCTGTTTTAATGTCAGTACCATGATGTCTCAATTACTGTAGCTTTGTAGCATGCTTTGAAGTCAAGTATTGTGATGCCACTAGCTGATTCTTTTTCCTAAGGATTGCTTTGGATATTTGGGGTCTTCTGTGATTCCATATAAATTTTAGGATTATTTTTCCTATTTATGTGCAAAATGTCATTGGTATTTTGATAAAGATTGCATTAAATCTGTAGATCACCTTTAGTAGTATGGTAATGAATAACCTATTGGCTTTCATAGTTTCTTTTTTAAATTAAATCATAAACACATAGATCATGTATACATTAATGCATTTATGGGGTACAATGTGCTGATTTCATATAGAATTAGGAGCATTTACATCACACCGGTTAATATATACCTCATCTCATTTACTTAGTTATTCTGCTGACATTTATACTCTATACTTAATAGATCTACATGTACCCTTGCATTATGCACCATAGGTGTGATCCCACCATTCACCCTCTCTCAATCCTGACATGGAAGTTGATCTCCAGGAACTCTCTCAGACAAAGACTGGAGGCAAACATGGAGATGGTCATGATGTCAATGGGGGAGATTCTGTCAAACCTAGAACCTGCTCAAGTGCCAGAAGCAGGTACATTATCCATTAAGATACAAAATTATAGATTTATAAGTGAAAAAAAATTTTCAAGACCAAGATTAAGATTTAAAAATCTGATCGTGATGCCAAATTTGAAATCCACATGTATTAAAGAAATAGCACAAAAAGTAAAGGAAACTAAAATTTGTTGGCCACTAAAAAAAAAGATACAAAATTATGTGGATTTGTTTTCTATAATATCATGTCTTTAATAATATAGCAATAACATTATGGGTACTCTAATAACAAATGTGGTCAGATGCCACATGTCTGACTGCATGACTTAAATACTGTTACATACATAACCAAATCTAGTCAAAGTCATGTTGAATCACCTTATATGGAAGTATTTTCTCTTAAGTCTAATTAACAGCTAACAATTTTCAAAATCTTTTGTAATTTGCTTTTAACAAAGATATAATGCAGTTATAATATCCATTTATATGAAATATGCTGAGACAATGAAGAAGCTTTGGGGCCTAGCTCTAACGTAATTTTTCAAATTCTGGACAAGTCTCATAATTTGTACACCCAGCTTTACTCTTATGAAAAATAGTTAATTCAAATAAAATATATCAAAACCAGTTTCAATGCTGAGTTTTGCATTCTTTGGTTCTGTTGGAAAGAATACAAAGATATTCTGTTTTTCATGATTTATTTATCATGAAATATTGGTTTGGGTCAAATTATATCTGAATTGAGATTCAGTTGCTGCTAAGAAAGTAAGCAGACACTTAGCTTGATGTTTGTTTCTGTGTGGAGACCTTAATGCATATTCTTAGATTTTGTCAAATTCTGAATTCTCTGGCTCTTAAAGAATAATTGTGTGGTAAATCTTTCCTACAATGAAGTTTTGAAGAAATAATAAAATGACAAGAAATACTTTAGTTTGTAGTTTCTGTGGCTGATCAAGTAGGGATGATTGCATGTAGATCAGTGATGTTCATGATGAGTAAGATGCCTATGCTAAGCATGCTCCTTGCTCAATTGTCAGTCTTCATGAGCTACTACTTCTAATAAGACTGTGGATACTATATCATATAATCACATATCAAATGTTGCACATTACAAGTTTTTGCTTTGAGACGTCAGTTGATAGGATTTAAAGTTCAAGGACCATAACATAGTATTTCCCAAGTAGTCAGCATAAGCATATTTTATACACTTTCCAAATTAGTGACTGTTAATTGCAACAGCTTCTTAATTTAAAGGAAGCACTTACTGCTGAGGGAAGAAATTACTTTGCATTGGTTTTCTAAAAGGTTTTACTCTACAGTGCTGAGTCATTACATCAGACTACATTAAAAAGTGGCTTTCAGACAACCTCTAGGAGTTTATTGAACATGACTAAAATTTATTCTTGGGAAGAGCATATCCTAAAATTCATGTTATTAAACTAGATAATAAATTACATGAGCATCTATTATAATGATATTATTAAAAGAGCAGAAGAATCAACCTAAGGAAAAAGGAAAGAGGTACCTAATAAAAGACAGGTATGAATCATTAATAAAAGGAAAAATAATCTGATAAATTTAAAAGATTACTCTTTTTAAAAATAGCTATGAATAGAGTGTCCATTAGTTTATATAATCTTGAAGAAAATGGAAAAAAATCTCATTAAGGAATGTGAACAAGACACTAACAGATACTGAATTTATTGTATGATTGAAAGTAAATACATACTTGAATTCTAATGTTTTTGAAATAAGGTGAAATGATTGATATGCTATAAAAATTGCATTTATTTAGTAAATCCCAGTAATACCTGAATATCCAAACATCACAAGTACCATTGAAGAACATCTAAAATTTGTAATTGTTCTTTAAGAGCACTTACTTTTAGAAACAAATGCTTGGCTTTTCTATATGTTTTACTTTCCCTTCCTACTTTCCTATCTTTTTCTTTTTCTATTTCTTCCTTTTTATTTTTGCCATATTGGCACACATGGTTCCTGTTTCAAGTCTTCACATTTTGATGTCAAAAATGACAGTAATGGCTTAAAACTAGTGCAATAATATAATTTATTGTGTAAATTGGAATGCTTTTGACTATAAAAGAGGGAGTATTAATAATTACACCAGGTGAAAACTGGGGACAAATGGTTACTTACCCTACCTAAGAAGCCACAAAAGGGCTATACTAGCCCCCTCAAAAAAATTTTTGTACTTCTGCACAATAGAGAATAAACAAATGCAATTGCCTTTCTGTTCAGTTCACTTATGCAGTTCCTAAAGTGATATTAACTCTTTATGTATATTATATTCAAGATATTATTTCAAATAAAAATATTTAAATTATAAATTTTTGTAAATTCCTTTTGTTTTTTAGGTTTTTGAGTGTTGGTTAAATTTTTAATAAAAGTATACACAATTTTTGCTTTCTACTTTAAATTTCTTTTTAATAGGTCTATTTGAATTCATCTGTTGTGACTTCAAACACCCTCTCACTTTCTTTGCATGACTAAAAAACAGAGTATGTTAAAAAATTAAAAATGTACATACTTAAGAATGTACATACTTAGAAGTCTATCTTCAGAATCTTTACAGAAGTCTTAACTGATATAAGCCAAATGATGATTCTTAGGATTCTAGTTTTAGTCTGTTTTATAAAACCAAAACTGTAGTAGCCTTTGTATGCCTTTCATGTAATCTACATAAAATTCTTTTTAATAATGTTCCCAACTGTTATTTTTATATCATAGATGAAGGGCATCCACAGGTTTAAACAAAGACAAGATGAAACGATGGAAGCTGCTCTTATATTGGATGTTTGACTTTAAATTATCTCACTGAAGTTTTATAATTTCCTCCAGCTAACTCTTGCACATCTTTTATTGAATTTATTTCCAACTATTTAATACTATTGAAAATTGTATAATTGTTGAAATTTTCTATTCTGATGGAGCTGGTATCAAAAAGTATGTTTGTGTTTTGATTTTCTTTCCAACAAAATTTAACCTTGCTAAATATGCTTATTCCAAATTTCTCTCTAGATCCTTTTTGATTTTCATCATTTATAGTCATATCATCTTTGACTAAATACTTGTTTTTGACTTTTTTAATATTCTTATATTCAGAATATTATTTCAAGAAAAAATATTTAAATTATGAATTTCTTGTAAATTCCTTTTGTTTTTTAGGTTTTTGTGTATTGGTTAGATTTTTAATAAAAGTACACACAATTTTTGCTTTCTACTTTAAACTACCTTATTTATTTATTTATTTATTTATTATTAAGTCAACTACCTTTTAATGAGTCAAAACATTACCAGGCTGATAAATTCTCTTAATTAATGTGAATAGTTTAAATTGTCCTCTAAAGAGGCACAGGTTGGCTAACTGGATACATAAACTCAGACTAGGTATTTGCTGCTTACAAGAAGCTCATCTTACCTTAAAGGATAATAATTGATTCAGGGTGAAGGGATAGATGCCTATAATACAGGCAATCAAAAAAAAGCAGGAATTGCAATTTTATTTGCAGATACAATTGTCCTTAAACCAATAAAGGTAAGGATGCTGACTACATATTTGTCAAGTGAAACACCCAACATGAAGAGATTTTGATAATTAACATTTATGCACCCTAACATAATGCTCCTCTATTTATAATGCAAACCCTAATGGATATGAACAACTTGATATCTTCTTGCCCTATAATAGTTGGAGATTTTAATGCCCCTTTGACAGTTTTGTATTTGAATTCATCTATTGTGACTTCAAATAACCTCTATTTCCCTGTACAACTAAAAAACAAGGTAGTTTAAAAAAATTAATAATGTACATACTTAGAACTCTTTAAATTGTCTCAAAAAAGTTTTACAATTTTGTTCATTTTCCCATTTTATAATACAACACTGGATAGACTCACCCAGTATGACATTCAAAACAACTGGTGATAGTGGACGTCCTCTCTTATGCCTAATGGCAAATGTAAAGTTTCAAAGACTTTGCCGTGTTTGTGCCTTTCTGTAGATGTATTTTATCAGGATAAGGAAGTTTCAGTTCATTCCTAGTTTACTAAGAATATTTACCTTGAATATATGTTGATTTTTACTAAATACTTGCAGTGCATCCATTTAGATGATCATAGGATATTTTCCTCCATAAATCTGGGTTTCTTTCATTTATATACAATTCTAGAAAATCTAAACTAATCTATAGTGACAGAAAGAAGATCATTGGTTGCTTGGGGATGGAGGAGGTAGGGATAATAGGGTGGGAGGGAGATCTAAATAATGATATATCTGTCATCCCCATTAATCTGTTAATGTAGGAAATTATATTGATAAATTCCTATGTTTAAACCAACCTTTAATTTCTAGGGGAAACAATTTGATCACAAGATTATCCTTTTTATTTTTTTCATTGATAAATAATTTTTATACATAGTCATGGAGTACATTTGATATTTCGTTACATGCACATAGAAGGTGTAATGATCAAGTCAGGGTATTTAGGGTATCTGTCACCTTACCACTTTTATGTGTTGGGAACATTTCCAGTCCTGTACCTATTTTGAAATGTATACTACATTATTGTCAACAATATTCTTCCTTAGTAGATTTAAATCTACTAAGTGTAGAATATGAATGTCTTAACACAATAACTAAGAAAATGTGGTGAAGGCTATGTTAACCAGTTTGATGAAAGTATTTCAAATGGTATACAAAACCAGCACATTGTGCCCCATAATTGCATTAATGTACATGCTATGATTTAATAAAAAACCCCAATATTCTTCCTACTTGACTCTAAAACATTAGAACTTATTCCTTCTATATAACTGTATATTTGTCCCCATTAACCAACCTCTCTTAATCACTCCTGACTCACACACCCTTCCCAGCCTCTGGTATTTATCATTCTACTCTATTTCCATGACATCAGCCTTTTAAGTTCCCACATACAAGTGAGAACATGCTTATATTTCTCTTTCTGCACTTGGCTTATTTTACTAAACATTATGACTTCCAGTCTATCCATGTTGCTGCAAATGACATGATTTCATTTTTTTAATAGCTGAATTCTTACACTGTGTATATACCACATTTCCTTTATCAATTCATTTGTTGAAGTACACTTAAGTTGATTCCATGACATTTATCCTTTTTGAATAATTATCCTTAGCCTCATGGCGACATAATTGTATAATTTCATTTCATGTATCTCTTGGAGGGACTTTGGTATCAAGGTTACACTAGCATCATAAAATGAATTGGGATATGAAGCCTGTTTTCCCATTCTTTGGAAATAAATTCTATGTAATGCTTTGAGTAATGTAGGGTTAGGCTTTCCCCTATTCAGTTATCTTGAGATTACATTAGCATTGGACCCTACTTAAAAGAGAGGGACAGAACAGACAGCTCCAGGTTCCCATTCCTTCAAACATTATAAAGCATATTTCCCTGCAAGATAGCTGTATGATGCTGTCACTCTGAAAACTACCTGATTCTGTTTCGATGCTGATACTAACTTTCTGTACACAGGAAGTTAAAAGACAACTCTAAATTTGCCTAGATAATTTCAATCTGTGATAAGTGATCTTTAATGTCTCAACTGACTATATCTGTGTACAGTTATGACAATGCCTCCATTTATTGAGTTCATTAACTATGACATAAATAATAATAATTCACATTGATAGAATATGTATATCTGTCAATACTTCTCCATGCTAGGTTCCATACATTTATGACCCCATTTAACCCTCAAAAAAGGTGAGTTAGTTTTTATAAATTTACGTATCTGACTTGAGTAAGAAGCAGATTTGGGGACTCAAGTTCTAAGTTCAAAGTCCTTTCTCTTTCTCAAACCAAATAATTTTGACAGCGTTAAGTGAAGAAGAACTAATGCTGTATATGATGACCTTGGTGGCAATCTGATATTTTAATATAAATATAAAGCAATATTTACATATATTTTATTATATAAAGGCTTTAAAATAAAAGGCTTTCTTCTTTTGAAGGAAGAGTTTCCTAAAATGTGGCACATAGTCCTCACAAGGTGTCTGGGATGAAATCATTGGCATAAAAATATTTTTAAAAAATTTCTGGTAATGAGATACTTATTTTTATCATGCTACAAAATATAACTAGAAGAATAAAGTTATTTGAAACAGTTTGTGGGTACACAGAGGGAAGAACTGTTGTCACAATCCCCATATAAAAATGCCACAATATCTTTAGCAAACACTTCTGAACTTTCTTCAAAAATTATTAAGAGGCAGGGAAGGAGAAGTATCAACCTTTTTTCTCTACATAGAATTCCACCAGCCTGGTGGGAATGCAAGTTAATATGTTCCTTTTGGAAAGAAGTTTGGAGAACACTCAGGGATCTAAAAGTAGACCTGCCATTTGATCCTGCAATTTCTCTACGAGGTGTATATTCAAAAGACCAAAAACCATTTGGCAACAAAGGTATTTGCACCAGATTGTTCATTGCAGCTCAATTCATGTTTGTCAAGTCATGGAAGAAGCCCAAGTGCCCATCAACCCATGAACGGATTGATAAATTTGGTATATATATATATATATACACCATGGAATACTATGCAGCCTTTAAAAAAGATAGATACTTTATCTCTTTTATGTTTACGTGGATGGGGTTGGAAAATATTCTTCTTAGTGAAGTATTTCAATAGTGAAAGAAAAAGTATCCAATGTACTCAGTACTTTTATGAAACCAATTTATAATTACTCACACTTTCTTATGAAAGATAGAACACAGCTATAGCCCAAGATGAAGGAGAGAAGTGGAGGGGGATGGGAGGAGGGGGGAGGTATGATAAAGGGAGGATAAATGGTGGGACCACACCTATGGAGCATATTGCAAGGGTACAAGTCAAATCTATCAAGAATAGAACATAAATGTCTTAACACAATAATTAAGTAAATGAGGTGAAACCTATGTTGATTAGTTTTATGTATGCACTCCAAATTGTATAAAAATCAACATATTGTACCCTACAAATGCATAAATGCATTCATGATCTACATGTATATGACCTAATAAAAGGAAAAAAATAAAATACTATTCACTTCTTTAAAAAAAAATTCCATCAGCCTGACAGTCACTACATCTTATTCAGAAACCTCTCCAGCTTCCTGGTCCTGGCCTTTTACTTCTATAACTAAACACAATACAAGAATTATAACTCTGACCTCCATTTGCATCCTTACACCCACAAAGATAATTCTACAACAAAGGTTCCTACAATCAGAATAGAGATGAAGAAGTAGGATTTTGATGGGTATTAGCAGGGCATTTTCAAAAGGAGAAGCACCTCAGTAGGAAAGTCTCTTATGGGAATAACATTATCTCTGACATACATCATCCTAACTTTTATAACAAGATAAAGTACAAATAATCAGGTTTAACCAATCAGTTGGCCCCATTTCTCTACTCTTAATTTTTCATTAACTAGCAGTTTTCAACTGTTTGATTTGTCAATAATTCCTGTGGTAATAATAAATGTAGAATGACACAAATGGAAAAAAGATAATGTCTTTTGCAGCAATTTGGATGGAACTGTAGGCTATTATTCTAAGTGAAGTAACTCAGGAATGGAAAACCAAACACCACATATTCTCACTTAGAAGTGACAGCTGGGTATGCAAGTTCTTACAGAGTGGTATAATGGACACTGGAGACTTGGAAAGAGAATGAGAAGAGTGAGAGGGGGTGAGGGATGAAAAATTAGCTGTTGGTGCAATGTACACTATTTGGGTGATAGGAACACTAAAAGCCCAAACTTCACCTATGTAACATAAAATAATTTGTATCCCTTAAATCTATTGAAATAAATAATTTTTTAAAATACAAAGAAGCATTAAAGGTGAAAAGCAAGCTTCTAAAGTAGCATAGGAAGACATTCTTATGATTTTTTAAATAGGACACAGCACTATAGAATTCATTAAAATTAAGATTCTCTTTTCATCCAAGATACCACTGAGAAGGTGAAAAGACTAGCTATTGAGTGGCAAAAGGCATTTCTAATAAATATATTTTTAAAAAGGACTCATGCAAAATAGCTAAAGAACGTCCATAAATAACTAAGAAAAGGTAGATAACACAACAAGAATAGGCAAAAAGCTTGGAAAGCCATCTCTCTCTCTCTGACACACACACATATACAAATAACCAAGTAGGAAATAAATATTATGAATAGGCACCCAGTATGCACTCAACATCTTTAGTCGTCAGAGAAATACAAGTCAAAACCACAATAAAATTTCACTACATGCCCCCTATCATAACCAAAATGAGAGGGAGAAAAATCCACTGTTGGCAGGATCTGAAGCAACTGCAATGGGAGGCCACTTTCACACTGCTTTTGGAACAGTTTGTTTCAACCACTCTTGACAACTGTTTAGCAGTAAAACCTAAAGATGAGTACTTAAAGCTGCATCTCCTATAACGGAACAATGCCACTCTTTGGCACATACAGTAAGTCTTCACTTAATATAGTCAGTAAGTTCTTAGAAACTGTGACTTTATGCAAAATGTACAACATACTTGTTTTCTTCAATGTCATTTCATTATAACATTGATGAAAAAATTGATTTTCTTTTTTTAATTAAGTCATTTGTACATGGATTATGAATACATTTATGCCATTATAGTATTCAATGTGTTGATTATTTGTACAAATTGGACTGCTTACATCCTACTAATTAACATAGCCTTCACCTCATTTACCCAATTACAGGAGTAAGACATTTGTGTTCTACACCTGATAGATCCAACTTATACTTGCAATGTACTCCATAGGTGTGGTCCCCCTACTAACCCTCCTTCTATCAGCCTACCCCCCTTCCTTACCCTCTCCCTCCTCTTCTCTCCTTCATCCCAGGCTA
>CAUYQV010000517.1:0-36404 GCA_963574575.1 Galagoides demidoff
GCTAAATTGTGGTTTTATAAGACTGTTAGCCTGGAAGAAGATAGTCATACATTTTCAAATACAAAATAATAACACCAAAAGATTTTTGTATCAATGCTCTACCCTTTGCAAGATCCTCTTTTTTTTTTTTTTTTTTTTTTGAGACGGAGCCTCAAGCTATCCCCCTGGGTAGAGTGCCATGGCATCACAGCTCAAAGTCCAACTCCCGGGCTCAAGCGAGTCTCCTGCCTCCGCCTCCCAAGTAGCTGGGACCACAGGCGCCCACCACAACGCCCGGCCATTTTTTGGTTGCAGCCATCATTGTTGTTTGGCGGGCCCGGGCTGGGGATTCGAACCCGCCATCTTGGGTGTACGTGGCTGGCGCCTTAGCCGATTGAGCCACAGGCGCCGAGCCGAGGACAGGGTCTTAATGGCTTTACCTGGAAGCTGAGGAGAGGAAATCTCCCAGGAGGGGTGGAGGGGTGGCCTTGAGTTGGAAGAAACCCATGGTATCCCTGGGGAGCCTGAACTAATGGCCGGCTGGCATGTCTGGCAGCCCAAGCAAGAAGCTGGGCCCAGGGAGCCCTGTCGGAGGGGGAAGCAGCGGCTGGTGCGTATGCGAGCCATCTGCCCACGGGACAATGGTGACGGCAGCCTCCTCAGCTCCACAGAGGTAGGGCTACAGCCACCCTGCCTTCAACTTGGGGGTCAAACCAAGTCATCCCCCATCAGGCCCAAAGCCAATTAATTCTCACAGTTTGGGAGGCCAGACGACCAGGGTCAAGGGGCTGACAGGGCCAGGCTCCTTCTGAAGGCTTTTGGGGCACCCCTCCTGCCTCTTCCAGCTCCTGCAGGCCCTGGGAATCCTTGGAGCTCCTGAGCTTGTGCAACCCCCGCCCCCCATCCACCCACGTGGTTATCTCTGCCTTCACACGGTGCTCTCTCCTGTCCCTGTCCAGGTTTCCTTCCTCTCAGGACACCAGGCATGTGGGACGTAGCACCACCTTAACCCTCTCCCACTTCATCTTAGCTTGTGATGTCTGCAAATCTCCTATTTCCAGACAAGGCAGTGTTCACAGGTTTCAGGTTTCACATGAATTTTCAGGGGATACTATTCAAGCTGGCGCAGGTGGTTTCCAGGGTGTGAGACTCACTGTCCCCAGGCAGGCCTGGGTTTTCCTTTACCAATCCTAATATCCCAGCAGTAGGCCTCCCCATCCCCCCATCTCACAGATGGAGAGAGGCTCCGGCTCCCCTGTCCACCATCCTTTCAGAGAATTGGGAAGCCAGCTGGCTTCCCCCAGAGCACTAAACACACACAAGCAGGGGACAGTGTCACTTTCAATGCTAGGACTCCATGGGTCAGAGCCAGCCACACTCTAACCTGACCCAGGTCGTGCTTCTGCCCTGTTTGAAGCCCCTCAGTGCCCCACAGTCCCCAGGACAAGGCCAGCCCAGTCTCCCTGTGGCAGTGTCAGGCAAGAGCAGGGAAGGGACCCAGGGTGCTCAGAACTGGTCCTGCAGCTCTGCTTGGCAGTATAGGCTCCCCATTAACACACCGGAGTGCCCCTCCCCTGGTCTGCTCTTTCCTGGGGATGGGTAGGATCCCTGCTTCCCTGCTCTCTGCCTGCAGCTGCTCTCTGGCTCTGTCTGGGACGTGCCTCACCCTCACGCTTACCTCTGCCCGGCTCCTCAGTGCTGCTTCCACCAGGAAGCCCGCCTGGCCTCCCACACCCTGGTGGTGGTAAGGAGTGCTGACCTGTGCTTCACCATCTACTTGCTGTTGGTGCCCCAACCCAAGGATGCTGCCTTGCTCAAGTGTATACCCCAATCTCAAAGGGTCTGGCACATGGTAGGCACTCAAGAAATACTTACTAAGAGAAGGGAGGGGTCTGATTCAGACCTGCGCTCCACTGCTGGTGCCCCGTCCTCGGTGCCCCATCCTGCATGGCACACTGGCCAGAACGTGTCCAGAGTGCAGCTTCCCCTGCCCAGAGGACCAGGCTCCTCCCTCACCAGCCAATCCCAGACCCTTGGGCCTTGGTTGCTTTCTGTGTAAAAGGGCAGTATATAGCTCTCAGGTTTACTGTGAGAACTGGCCACAGGAGACGTGGAAAGCAGCAGACAGAGGGCCTAGTGCCTGGCAGGTGGATGTGACCACAGCAAGTGCCGTTCTTCCCACCTGGGCTGTGGTTCATTCTCTTTGCACACTGGGACAGCAGGGAGGGCCTCAGGGCTGTCCCCAAGCATGCCCTGCAGACCTCCACCCACTCTCCTCCAGTCTCAGCTCTGGACAGACTTGAGTGCCACATCCAGCCGCGAGCTGGTGGACAGCTTCCGCTCCAGCAGCCCAGTGCCCCCCAGCCAGCAGTCCCTATACAAGAGGGTGGCCGAGGACTTCCGGGAAGACCTCTGGTCTTTAAGGTAGGGCAAGCACAGCGTCAGGATCCTTCCTGAGAACTCACCAGGGATACCAACCTGGACCTTGGGCCATCTGGGCATTGGATGTGGCAAGTCCAGTCTCCTAGGCCTCAGAGCCAAGGAGGTGCAGGGGCCCTTGGATGGGCAGGGTGCGGTCTGAGCTGGAGCCTACTTGTACTTTGCAGCAACTGCCCAGAAATCCTGGAGGTGGACCCAGGACCCCCAACAGGAGCTAAGGCGGGCGACACAGACCTGGATTATGAGATCCTAGACAGGGCCGGTGAGCACACCCCTCCCGACCTCCACAGTGATCTACCTGCCCTAGGGCAGAGCAGGGGTGCTGAGATGGCCCAGTCTCTCTCCAAAGGACCAGCGGATAGATACAAACTTGACCCTGCCC
This sequence comes from Galagoides demidoff, assembly GCA_963574575.1. NCBI lineage: Eukaryota > Metazoa > Chordata > Mammalia > Primates > Galagidae > Galagoides > Galagoides demidoff. Next base: position 2,801 of record CAUYQV010000517.1, read on the forward strand.
TGGGCCTTGACCTTGGCCTCTGGGAAAATCCAGGCAGCTCAAGCCAAAGCCCAGCTTGCTGTGTTTACTGGTACCTTTTTGTTTAGAGCTAAGGGGGTCATATGTGCAGCCCCTCATGTGGGTGGTTAGACATCACAGGGGAGCCAGAGGCAGCAGGCAGAGGTGCTTGGTGGTGCCCACAGCACTGGGTGACAGCCCCTCATGTGTATGATGGCATGGCCCTCCCTCCTGCCCAAGTCCATGGCCTCCTTACCTTTTCTTTCTACGCACACCTTGTTCCCTCCTGGGCCTGCACACGGTGCTCAGCTCCCTGTTTGGAACTCACCCAGCAACCGCAGGCGGTAGGAGTCCCCATGCTGCTCTGCACAGTGTTCCCTGGTGCTTGTGCCGTCTGGCGACCCTTGCACACTTAGACACATCTTACAAGCTGAGAGGTCCAGCTAGCATGTCTAGATGGGATGTGAGCCCATGAACAGGAAGAGCTTGTTCCTCTAGGATTCTACGATATGCCCCAGTTTCCTATGTTTTCATGGAATTAACCTCAGACACAGCTGGAGTGTATCATTAATTTCATCTGGCTTTGGCCACCATCACAAATGTACTTTTTGCCTGTAAGCCTGGCACAGGCTGTCAGAAGCAGGGACTGTCCATCTCCCTGGCTTTGGTTCTCAAGGGCAGTTCTTGGGTGACAGCCAGGGACCTTGGGAGCTGTTCCCTGGCTCAGGGGTCCACAGGCTACATCTGAAGATGCAAGTCAGGAGATCCCTGGGAGCCTCTGGTCCTAGGACCGCCAGTTCAGAGACCCACCACTGCCATCTGGGCAGCAAGAGGCGGACCCTGGTTGGTGCTGGCAGCTACTGCCATCTGGAAACAGACCGGGCTCACACCAGTTTGATTTTCCAAGTGAAGCCAGAATTCCAGATTATAGGTGAAATCTCCCCATCTTTTAAAATGCCGGCAACTCGTTCAGATATTACACAATGATGGGCAGAGGTCAGTCTCCCCATTGCAGCCCCTCACCAGTCCCTCTGATTTTAGGGAAGATGAGAGCAGAGTTCCAGACATGGCGGGTGGGGAAAGAATAGAAAGTTCAGCCTCGGCTCGGTGCCTGTGGCTCAGGTGGCTAAGGCGCCAGCCACATACACCCAAGGTGGCAGGTTCGAATCCACCCCGAACCCGCCAAACAACAATCATGGCTGCAACCAAAAAGTAGCCAGGCGTTGTGGCGGGCGCCTGTGGTCCCAGTTACTTGGGAGGTAGAGGCAAGAGACTCCCTTGAGCCCAGGAGTTGGAGGCTGCCGAGGCTGGGGGCCTAGGGCCTGAGGTTCCAGAGGCTTGTCAGTCAGCAGTGGACGACCTGAGGTCCAGCTCATGGGGCAAGTCACTCTCTGCTTCCTCCCAGATTTTCCCCAGTTGGAAAGCAGCCTGCAGTCACTCTCCTCTGGAAGCCTAGACGTCTCCGCAAGGTGAGGGGTGGTGGGGAAGCCTCTGAGGCTCATTGTGGGACCAGACCAGGAGGTGGCTGGGCAGAGTGACTATGTTGGGAGGTGGCAGGCTTTCCAAGTGGAGGGTGCAATGGAGTGGGGAGGAGATTCCAGAAGGCTGGGGCCAAATGAGCGTGCAAAAACCGCATGTCACTGCTGCAGCAGCATCCCGGTGCGGCAGAGGCCAGCCCGCAGGATCCTGAGCCAGGTCACAGTGCTGGCCTTCCAGGGTGATGCCCTGCTGGAGCAGATAAGTGTCATCGGTGGGAACCACACAGGCATCTTCATCCACCGGGTCACCCCAGGCTCTGTGGCAGATGAAATGGCCTTGCGCCCCGGCACCCAGATTGTTATGGTGAGTGAGTTTGGCCCCTGCTACCTCCCCTGGGGCTCAGCCTTCAGATCACACAGCTTAATGAAGAGCCGCTTTGGGCCCAGCCCAGGCTCTGACTCCTAATTTATAGAAGACAGTCACGTTAGGGGAACCCCAGCCACCTCCCCAAGCCCAGTGTTCTGGAGCTGTGGGAGCTTAGGAGAGCAGAGGACAAGCTAACCCATCAGGTCCCACACAAGGCTGCCTGACAGGGCTATGTCCTGTGGGGGCTTTTTATTTCTTTACCATGATAATCTTATTGTCAATTTGGAGTAGAGTGATAAAATATACAGATGATATAACATGTATTATTGTAACCATTGAGAGCATTTTCTAAAACATTTTTTGTAGTAAAACAGAAAGTGTGGACAAGATAAATGTACATTAATGTCCATCGAACGATCAGTGAATGTGTGGGCAGAATTACTAAACATCCAGCTTGTTAACAATACTGCTAGGCCAGGCAGCAGGCATCTGTTGTCCCAGCTCCTCAGGAGGCTGAGGTGGGAGGATCACTGAGCCCAGGAGTTGAAGGCTGCAGTGCTGGGAGGTGCCTGTAGCTCAGTGAGTAGGGCGCCGGCCCCATATACCGAGGGTGGTGGGTTCAAACCCAGCCCCGGCCAAACTGCAACAAAAAAATAGCCGGGCGTTGTGGCGGGCGCCTGTAGTCCCAGCTACTTGGGAGGCTGAGGCAGAAGAATCGCCTAAGCCCAGGAGTTGGAGGTTGCTGGAGCAATTCCACTGCACTCTACCGAGGGTGAAAAAGTGAGACTCTGTCTCTACAAAAAAAAAAAAAACAACAACCCCGAAGGCTGCAGTGCTCTGTGATGGCGCCTGTTAACAGCCACTGCATTGCAGCCTGTGCGGCAGAGCAAGACCTCATCTCTGGAAGCAGAAAGAGAAAAGCGTGTTCATAATACAAAGAAAAATAACCCAAGAAATGTGCGAGACAGGCTTTACCCTAGGGACTGGGGACAAGGTGTGGGGTGTTAGAGGGAGTGCAGAGATGGTGAGGGAGGGTGGGCTGAGTCCTTGGGCAAAAGCGGCTGGTGAGCTCAGTGGCCTCGTCTTGGAACAGGCCGTCTACTCACTGAGTTCTCCTAGGCTTGAACAATGGGGCATTGAGCCCCCAGTGGCATCTCCTTTACTCTCCACTCCAGACCATCCTCTTAGGCTTCCCAGTTACCAAGCCACATGGCAGCCAGAGCAACCATTGTGGTGTTCCAGGAGAAAGTACCAATACCCTCAGGGGGCCAATTTAATTCTAATGGCATTCGGATACACTTTAGCTTCTTTGTCATTGTGAAAACATATATTCTGCTAAATTAAGAAACACCGGGAAGGAACATGTGGGCAGCAGGGGTTCTATAGGGTGGCCTTGACAGCTGCATGGGGGAGATGAAGACCAGGGATGCTACTTGGCACCCTCCTGGGCCCAGACAGCCTCCCACACACAGAGCCATCAGGCCCCACATGGTAAGTCCTGAGGCTGAGAAATATTGTGCTAGAATGCTCTAGAATGTTCTAGAATAGAATAGGGGAAAGGTTGGCAGTTGGCTCTCAGGCTAGGAACGTGGGTGGCATGCATCCTTGGAAGCTAGGAGTTGCTGTATTTCTGTCCCCCCACCCCTGCCGTCACTGCTGCCACGGCTCTGATGGCAGAAGGGCCCACCCCAGACGTTCCTGCATTCCGAGTCCTGGCTGAAGAAGGCTGACCAGTGGGCTTTGCCCTCAGGTTGATTACGAGGCCAAGGAGCCCCTGTTCAAGGCCGTCCTAGAGGACACTACCCTGGAGCAGGCCATGGGGATTTTGCAGAGGGTGAACGGCTTCTGCTGCCTGTCTGTGAAGCTCAATTTGGAGGGTACGGACACGGAGCCTGTCCCATCTCTCTGTCCTTTGGGTCCCCCATGGCTCACCCGGTGACTCAGCCAGGCTGCACCCCAAGGCCCTGGGACCCCCTGGGGCAGCTGGGAACCTGCCACCCACTGATTCCAATGGCCTCTGAGACTGGGGAAGAGTCTCCCAACTTCACGTTCTAGAACCTTCCTTGGCTGTGCTTATAGCCCTGGCTCCTCTGTGCTCATATCCCCCTTTATCAGGTTATAAGAAGCTGGTCCAGGACCTGGATGCCAAAGTGGTTACTTCGGGGGACTCGTTCTACATCCGGGTCAACCTGGCCCTAGAGGGGAGGGCAGAGGGGGAGCTGCAGGCACAGTGCAACGAGGTCCTGCATGTCACCGACACCATGTTCCAGGGCCGCAGCTGCTGGCACGCCCACCGCGTGAGCCCCTACAGCCTGAAGGACACCGCAGTGCATGGCACCATCCCCAACTACTCAGGGTGAGCAGTGGGCCAGGCCCACAGGGTGACACGGCCGGGCTTGGCAGGGAGGACCCCTCTGCCCGGCAGGAAGCAGTGCCTTTCCTGGGGTTCCCTCCCTGGCAGCAGCGCCCCCTGCCCAGGAATAAGGGTGGGGTGATTAGACCCGAGGTGGGTTCCCCAAGACGGCTGCTGAGGATGAGTTTCTCTCTGAGAGGCGCTCTGGCTCTTGAGCATGTTGGACCTCAGCTCTGTGCAGAGCGTTCTAGATCAGGGCTTCTTGGGCTTCTACTGACAGTTGGGGCTGGATCATCCTTTAGGGCACAGGTGTCCTGGGCACTGTAGGATGAGAGCGGAATCTCCGGTGTCTCTCCGACAGACGCCAGGAGCAGTCCCAGCCCATCTCCACATACCGCCAAGTGTCCCTTGGAGTTGGGTGGCCCATCATGCTGGTTTTCCTAGGCCGGGCTTGGTTCAGGCACACAAAAGCCCTGTCAGGGACACCCCTTGGGCTGGGCAAACGTATACTGACAACCCTTGTCATTGTGAAAACGGATATTCTGCTGGCCACACACCCTGTGGAGCAGCATTGCCCCTCTTCCCCTTAGAAGTCCATTACCCTAGACCAACCCATGGGAGGTGAGTGCTGTAGAGCAGCCCCTCCCGCCCTCAGTGCAAGTCCCAGCCCCAGGATCAGATCTAATGGGTCCAAAGAGAGACCTGTGGTCACTGTGAGTGGCAGTTTTGCAGCAGCTGCTACCCTGGCTGCTTGTTAGTACCCTGGGTCCCACCCCAGGACAAAAAAACCAGCATCTAAGGGTGGGCTGAGGCTCTGGGGCCTTTTGGAGCCCTGTGGCTGTCCTGGCCTGGAGCAGGGTGTCTGCAGCATGTGGGGGCAGCTCCAGCAGCTGGTTGGGCCCCTCCTGCCTGTGCAGGGCTCAGCAGCGGCTCATCGCCCTCATCCAGGACATGACCCAGCAGTGCTCTGTCACCCGCAAGGTAAGGTCCCTCCACTGGGTTGGGCAGAAAAAGGGGCAGGTGCTGAGGGGGTATGGAGCACGTAGGCTGCTGATCTGAAGTGGGTGGCCCACCCAACCCCCCTGGAGGCTCCTCTAAGCCTTCCCCGGGGTCTGCGCCCCCCACCCAGCCTGTGGGCTCTTGGGTGTCCTGCTCCCAGAATCAGCTGCCTCTTTGCACCTGCGCCCAGGCCACCTTTGCTGCTCATCTCCCCGAATCCTCATTCCTCTGGCTGGGGCCCCTTTGTGCTCTCCAGACAGAACGCTCTGCAGGTCCAAGCTGAGCACCCACTTGTCCCTGAGAAACCTGCTAGGACAGTCCTCCCTGGATCACAGCAGGGCGAGGCTCGGGGGACCCTGCTCTTCCTTCTGCCCTTTGCAGCCTGGCCCCCACTGCAGAACCCTGCCTGGGGACTGTCTGCCTGAGGAGCTCTCCTGCCTCCCACCCAGGCATGGGCCTGGCCCAGGACCCTGGCTGTTCAGAGAGCCCCAGCTGATGGTTCATGGACCACACTGGACATAAATATGGGGTGGGGTGCCATGGTGGGGTGGGGGTGCCAGGCCCCAGACCCTTCAACTCCTCCTTGCCCTCCTGTCCCTAGCAGTCTTCTGGGGGACCACAGAAGCTGATCCGGATCGTCAGCATGGACAAAGCCAAGGCCAGCCCTCTGTGCTCATTCTTTGATGGAGGCCAGTCAGACCCCAGCAGAGTGGAAGGTGAGGCCGGATGAGCGGGCACAAGACTGGCTGGCTCCACGCTGTGAAGGACTTTGGGAGCAGCTGCGGGTTGGTCAGCTTAGATGGGGGCTACAGCTCATTCTGGCCAGGCTCTGTTTTTAAGAACCATGACTGGTGTCTATGTGTTCTTCTGGAGAGCACTTGGCACACATCTCTAATGTCCTGCCACCAGATGCTCAGAGTCCTGTAATCTGCCTGGTAGAATAGTCCATAAGCCACTGGATGGTTGTATCAATGGTGGTCTTTTTGGAATAGTAACATCTGGAGAGCCATCCAAATGCCCGGTGTTGTACAAATCAGTGGACCCCTGGGGTGGCCGCTGGGTGATCAGCATGTGTGGGTGGCCGTGGTGGAGGGGGCACCAGCACATCCCCTGGCAGGTGACACTGCAGGATGAGGAATGAGGGTGATGAAGGTGAAGGCAAAGTGAGGCGAATCGTCCTCAGTTTTTCTGCTTCTTGAGTTCTCTGGCTGTGCAAGATGGATCTTAAAAATGACCCAGAATGGAGGGAAGGTTGGGACACTGTGCCCTGAGGGACCTGGCTGGAGTCAGAAGAAACCTGGCTGCTTTCATCCTTCCTGGATGGGGGGCCCAACAAGAGAAAAGGCTAAATCCCAGCCTGCAAAGCTATTTCATCCACTCGGCCATCAGCAGCAGGACACACAGTCCTGTCCCAGCTGGGTGTGTGTGGCATGCTACCCTAGGAGCTGGGCCCACAGCAGCAAGCAGAGCAGACCAGGCCCCTCCTGGGGGCGGGGTGGACAACTGGGCAGCTGTGGCTGGGCCCGGCCGCTCATGGCACCTGTCCTCCACAGACATCGCTGTGTGCTTCTGGGCCGAGAGCTGCTTCACCCTGGTGCCCTACAGCCTCGTGCACCCCCACAGGCCCTCGCAGCCACGGCCTGTTCTCTTCGTGCCCAGGGTGCTTGGGAAGATCCTGAGTGATAAGCTGTGCCTCCTCCAAGGGTTCAAGAAGTGCCCGGCAGGTATGCTGGCCCATGGGAGCCCATCTGACTACCAGGCTGGGGGAGGCCACAGCAGAGCCCAGGAGAGTCCACTAGGCTGCTATAGGGGTTTCCTAGGAATCCCTTAACAAAGCACCTTAAAGTGGGGGGGTCAAAACAACAGAGTTATGTGCTCCTAGTGCTGGAGGGCAGAAGCTGGAGCTCTCAGAGCTCTCCGGGGCAGGCTCTGGGGAGGGCCCTGCTCTCCTCCTACTCCTGGTGGCTGTCTGAGTCCCAGGTGATTCTCTGGGCTCAGCCTCCACTGTGGGAGGCTGTACCTTCCTACAAGGTACACCAGCCATTGCATTTAGTGCCCACCCTAACACAGTATGACTTCCCTCAACTAACGGCACCTACAAGGACTGTATCTCCAAATAAGGCCCCATTCTGAGGTTCAGGATGTGGATTGGGGGAGAGAGGGGGAAGGGACACACAAACTGGGGGACACTGTTCCACCCACACAGTTCCTATTGACAAACAGGCTCTAACCTAATGGGGTGATACAGCTGAAGGATGCCATTTCTGGTTAATGGCTGCTCAGTGGAGATTCCTGGGGCCAGTGGGTGTCCTGGGCTACCAGGGAGGCAGCTCCCTGCTGGCTGAGTGGTTCTGGATTACAACCAGGGGTGACTAGGCCCGTCTTACCCTCTTAAAGTTCACAGAGAAGGCAGGGAAGCAGGTGTACTCTGTGAGGTTCCTCTAGGAAACACCTACTGCATACCAGGGTCTGTGTGGGAGCCAGAGGTGCCAAGAGGCCTCCAAGGGCCCCTTCTGCTGCTGTGGGGACAGACACCTGGAGATGAGCCTGCATAGGACTGGGCACAAGCCCTGGGGGGGCCCTGCAAGGAAGGATGGATTCCTTGTGGGGGGGGGGAGGCTGTGAACAGGGTGAGGCGGGGGCCAAATAGCATGGGCACATGCAGTGGGATGGGCCCAGGCCATGCTGGGCAGGACCGTCCAAGGCAGCAGTCAGACATGGAATTTTACATAAAGTGCAGATCAGTTAGGTTCTTACGGCGAGGAGCACACACCATTGGGCTTGATGTTTGGACCCCATTGTAAAAGCAGAATGGAAGATGGATCGAGGGGGCTGGGAGGCTGCCGGTCACCAAGCCAGTCAGGCAGAGTGGCGAAGGGAGGACAGCACAAACCCGCTGTGAGCGGGCTGGAGGCACCCGTGTGGTCCTGCCTGTGGGGCCTGCTGGTCAGGACCTGGAGAAGCTACTCAGGAAGAAAGATGAAATCGGGGGTCTGTGACAGGCTTGTTTAGAGGACGCTCTCAGCTCTAGGGCTGCCATGGGCCTGCTGTGGGGTGTCTGGAGCACTATGGGGTGTCGAGTGCCCCAGTCTCCACCAACTAGAGTCATAGCACTCTCCAAGGTGTGTCGACCAACAGTGGCTCCAGACACTGCCAACGACCCCCTGGAGGGCAAAAGTGAAGGAAAATAAGCGATGGGGCTCAGCGCCTGTAGCTCAGAAGCTAGGGTGCCAGCCACATACACCTGAGCTGGTGGGTTCGAATCCAGCCCGGGTCTGCCAAACAACAATGACAACTCTAACCAAAAAAAAAATAGCCGGGTGTTATGGGGGGTGCCTATGGTCCCAGCTACTTGGGAGGCTGAGGCAAGAGAATTGCTTAAGCCCAAGAGTTTGAGATTGCTGTGAGTTGTGATGCCACAGTACTCTACGGAGGGTGACATAGTGAGACTCTGTCTCAAAAAAAAAAAAAAGTGATGATGGGATCAAGAGGTTTCTAGGTGTAAGATGCTGGCTATGTAAGCTTGAGGAAGTAACAGAGAGGGGTTTGTTTCTGCGTGCCCATCCGTCTCCATACCTCCCCCCTCCCTCCTCCCATCCACACCCTGATGTTGACTGAGCACCGGCCATGTCTGGGTAGGTCAGGATGGACGTGCGGGGTGCAGACCTCCAGGTGGGAAGAGCAGGGGCAGGTCTATAAAGAAGATGCCCCGGGAAGAGCCTCTCCCGTGGGTGGGGGTCTGCGTGGGGTGCTCAGCCAGGAGCCCTCAGGACCCCCCTGTCTGATGTTGCCTCCAGAGTATTTGAGCCAGGAGGAGTATGATGCCTGGAGCCAGAGAGGGGATATCGTCCAAGAGGGGGTATCCGGTGGCCGCTGCTGGGTGACCCGCCGAGCCATAGAGTCCCTCCTGGCAAAGGTGAAGGGTGGGGCCTGGGGATGGCCACTCCTGCCCTGGGCCGAGGGGTGGGGCCTGGGGATGGCCAGAACACCCCACCCCATGCAGATGAGGGTGAGGGGATGGGTGGGAAAACTAACCTGGGCCCCGAGGGACATGGCCCAACCTCCACCCTGGACCCCCAGCCCAGTGCTCAGTGGGGAAAGTGGGATCCTCCTGGTCTTGGGCAAGTCTTCTAATTCCTTAACCTCAGCTCTCTCAACTCAGGAGACATTTGATAGGTATTTGGTCATGAATGAGTGAGATGGAGATGGCACACTCCCTGTGTGTATTTTGTTTTGTTTTGTTTTTGAGACAGTCTTACTATGTCACCCTCCCTATAGTGCTGTGGCATCACAGCTCACAGCAACCTCAAACTCTTGGGCTGAAGAGATCCTCTTGCCTCGGCTTTCCAAGTAGCTGGGACTACAGGTGCCCACCACAACACCCAACTATTTTTCTTTGTTGCAGTTGTCATGTTGTTTTAGCTGGCCCAGGCCGGGTTCAAACCCGCCAGCCTTGGTACATGTGGCCAGCACCCTACCCACTAGGCTGTGGGCACTGCCACACTCCCTGCGTTTGAAGGCCCAAATAGAGAAAGGTGGCTCACTGCGCCTAGGGAATCCTTCAGCTCTGCCACCCCACCCAGAGTCCTTCCCCTCCCACCCCAACAGATTGGGGAGCTACCCCTGCAGCAGCAGCCAGCGGTCTCTGTTCTCCAGAGAAATTTGGTGGATAGGAACTCAGCACCCCAACACAGAGGGCAGCAAACTCTCCTCCCCATCTCCTCTAGAACCATCCTGACCGGCCCTCCCCTCAGCTGCTCCCAGGACCCTTGAGACCCAGAAGGGGCTCCTCTCACTTCCTTTGAGGCTCCTGACCTGACTTATTTCTCCCTCTCCCCAAGAACACTCACGCCCTTCTGGACGTCCGGCTGGAAAGTGTCTGTGCCCTGCAGAGGATGGAGATTTTCCCCATCGTTGTCCATGTCTCCATCAATGAGAAGGCGGCAAAAAAACTGAAGTAGGTGTCAGCTGGGGCCAGCGGGGATGGACAGGCCTGGGCACCTCAAGCCCATGGCGGTGCCTCTGAGCTCCCTGCAGGCTTCTTGAGCTAGGAGCACTGACAGGGCAGTTTCTAGGCAACTTCAGGACAAGTCCAGCTGCCCTCGCCCTGGGGATCAGGCTGGGGACAGCCATGAGGGGGACCCTGACTCCTGGCTGTGCTCTACGGAGGCCATGCATTCACTGGGGCTCATACAGCTGACGTGGTCCAATCCATGCTGGGTGAGGACCAAAACTGTTGGAAGCATCACTTGGTTTAAGGCTAGGGTTAGACCCCTTCAAGCTCTGAGAACTAAGGTTGTATTTTAGACAAGCTGGCCCCATCATGTGGAATGTCACTCAGGGCCCAGGTCCTGTCTCTACAAGGTCCCCTCCAAGAGGGGATGCCAGTGTTCTGGGGCATTTAGGCAGGGACAGTGTCATTGCTTCCCTGAGCCTGCCCCCTTCTCTGCCCTGGCAGGAAGGGCCTGCAGCGGCTTGGCGCCACGGAAGAGCAGCTCCTGGAGGCGGCTAGACAGGAGGAGGCTGAGCTGGACAGAGCGCCCTGTCTATACGTCAGCCTGGCCCCTGACAGCTGGAGTGACCTGGACAGCCTGCTTGGCTGTGTCCGCCTGGCCATCGCAGATGAGCAGAAGAAGGTGGTGTGGACAGAGCAGACGCCCCGCTGATGCCCAGCGTCCCCTCCCGGGCCTGTGGGGTTCTTCGCATGCCTGTTACCATGGTCCTGTCCTCTGAGCTCAGGTCCTGGCAGGCACCACTGTGGGGTGCTAAGCACACAAGGTCTGCTCTCACCTCTCTGGACAGGGTCTAGCCTCAAACCCTCACCATCTGCAGGCTGTAAATGGTGGAGTCGCTCCTGGTGTGCCCACCTTTCTGCAGAAACTCTCTCCCCCATTTCCCCAAGGCTTGGTATAGTCTGAACCCAGGACCCTGAAGTTTCTAACAGGAGTGGGGTTTTCCCACACTTCCCAGAATGGGAGGCCCGAGACCTCTCCAGATAACCCCGTCTGAACACCGGGAGGCTGAGCTTTGGCCTTGCATTTCACCATGTAAAGGCATCACCCTGCACCTACCGAAGCAGCAGGCTGGAGCCCTGCTGCCTGCCAAGGTTGCTGCTGCCCTGCCCAGAGCAGAGCCAGAGGACCCCATGTGCTGGCCCCCCGCCTGGCTTTTTTTAGCTTCCAATGTCTGAAGGAAGCCTCAGTGATTCTAGTTTACAGAGACCAGTGTGTTTATCTATTATTAAGCTTCTGGGTGATGGAAACAGTATTTTCAGTGGGTCGGTGCCAGGTGGGGTCATGGGCATGATGGCCTAGGACTCTTCCTGAGCCTGGGAGCTGCCTCCCCACAACCTGGCATGGTGCCCCAGTCCCTTCCCGGGCCAAGCATCTTCCCTCCACCTCCAGGGCTTGGGAGCCCTGCACGCACAGCTTGGGTGGGCACCCCAGGTCCCCCTGCATCCTAGCCTTGCCTCCCACCCCTGAGACTGTCCCAGACTGACAGTCATTTTGACAGCAGGGCCTGGAATCAGGACATTGTTCTAGAATTCGGGTTGGTATTACCGTAAAGGATTCATAAAATGAACTTCTGCATATTTTACTAAAATAAAAACCTTTTGTAATACTCGGTGGCCTGTGGCTTTTTCCCACCTCCAACATTCAATGTTGGGGGGAGGAAGGAGTGAGGGAGCCCCCCACGGAGGATGAGAGTCCTCTCCTGCCAAGCTTCTGCCCCCATGGAGGGTGGAGGCCAGGTAGGTGCAGCCCCTAGTCCATGCAGTGCTCGTGTCATCCAAGGAGAATAACCCAAGCTAGAGGGATGGGGGCACCTCGTACCTTCATCTCTGGACAATCTCAAAAGAAGAATGACCTTTGCCCAGAAAGACCACAGGATCAGACTCAGCACTCAGGGAGCTCCCGTCAGCAGAAGCCTTCCTGGGGGCTGGTAGTTGACTTTGGGGCAAACCAAAGGAGGCAATAACAACCCCCAGAGTTCCTCGAGCCCATAGCTTAGTAACAGCCACATGCCACACTGAGCGTGGTTTGGACCCACTGTGACTCATGCCCTGTGGCACAGAAGCCCCCACCTGTCCATAGGTAAAGGGCTCAGAAATACCTGTTGGTTCCAAAGACCAGAGAGGGTCTCAAGTCCTTCCACCTGCAGGTTCTCAGACCAACCCAGCAAACAGCCTTCCTCGTCATGGGCTTGGGATCCTGCCCTGTCCCCAAAGCCCCCCAAGAATTCCTATGCTGGGGTACAGTTCAGACACCAGGACGGTGGTGTCCCCTACTATGGTGGCAGCACCGCTGGAGAGGGAGACAGACATGGTCTTCCCTCCAGGCAGAGGCATCTTGAAAGGGCTGGGAATCACTGCCCCCAGGTGGTCCTTTCCACCACCAGTCAAGAAGGCTTGTGGGAATGTTTCTGGGACGGGAAGGGAGGAAGGTGGTTCCAGAGAGTCACAGCTCATTGTGGAGGGGCCGGCATTGGGGAGAGAGCTTCTCCTCCAGGACGCCATCAGGGGCGCACACCCAAGGGTCGTGGGTCTCCCACTGCCACTTGGCCAGCTGGGCCTGCAGCATTTCAAGAACCTGAGTGAAGCGTGGGTCACTGGCCAGGTTCTGGGTCTCATGGGGGTCCCGGCTCCGGTCGTAGAGCTCCCAGCGTGCCCGGTAGTAGTAGTGGTGAAGGTCCTTGTACCAGCCGGTGGGCTGCCCGGCCGTGGTGCGGTTCAGGATGTCCTGGAAGGTGGGCGAGACGTAGAAGTCCTGGTCGATGGGGAAAGGCATCCGGAAGCTGAGGTTGTGCACGAGGCGGAAGTTGCGGTGCTGTACGGAGCGCATGGGGTAGGACATGGTGACCTCATGGAGGCTCTGGCTGCCGAAGACCGTAGTCCAAGGCGGCTCTGTCTCCAGCGCCGGCAGGAGGGACCGGCCAGTGAGCCGGACGGTCTCGGAGCCAAAGATGGCGTAGCTGGGGTAGGGGATGGAGAACCAGTCCAGGACGGTGGGCGTGAGGTCTGCAGAGCAAGTGGCATGTCAGCACAGCAGTCCCCTGGCCGAGGAGCTGCCTTTGGAAGGGCCAAGACCCTGAGCCGCTCTGGGAAGCTGGTGGCTCCCTCGTGTGCTCAGCACCCCAGTGGGGTGCTCCCTCTGCACCTCTTGGTCACTGCATCTCCCTGGGACCTGATGCCTTTAATGGTCTCGAAAAAGGCCCTTGGTGATATTTAGGACCCTTCTAAAACCCTGTGGACCAGAAAGGAAGTCTCCCATGTAGGGAGGGCTCGGCTATTCCTACTCCGTGGTGTGGCCGCAGCACTCCTGTCTGCTGGCTGGGTCGGAAAAGAGAAATGTTAGCCCTGAGCTGTAGGGACCCGAGTGTACTGCTACCCTGAGCCCACCTGGAGGCTCTGCTGGGCAGTGAGCATGCCCGGTGGCTTCTGCCCTGGGCCGAGGGGCTCACCCCGGGCCCCTCACCTGAAGTTTTGTCTGCACATCTATAATGTGGGACTGGACACCCCCAAGGCTTCATGGATGTGAGCAGGGGCCCCAGGGGCTCCAGGTTCCCAGGCAGGTGAGATAGGAACAGTGATTCTCAGAGGCTCCCCGGGCCCATGGTATCCCTGCCACCTGAGGACTAGGTAGACGTGCAAATTCTTGAGATCCCAGCCCAGGTCCAGTGACCCGGACACTCTGGTGTTGTCCGTGGGCACTAACAGGTGTTCCTAGGGACTCTGCTGTCCACCTGTGGTCTACTGGGAAAGCCAATGGCTTAGACAGCAACCCAGAGACCCAGGCTGGGATGTCCCCACACAGGTGCTGACAGCTGTGTGTGTGACCCCAGGCAGCTCCTTTCACCTCACGCTTTCTGCCTGTAGGATGAGAGTGCTGTACCTTCCTCACGCAGGTGGCATGAGAACCACGTTAGGCAATGGGTGCACAGCAATGTCTGGTGCGGGCACCATCAAAGGTTCGTTTCCCCCCTTCCCCTACACGAGGCAGACAACATACCTAGGAGGCTCACATAGGCCTCGCTGACCTGGCCCCAGCGTTTTGGGTGCTCCGGGGACGACACTAGCAAGGGTTCAGCGGTGCCTGGCCAGTACAGGTTGGTCCTGCCGCTGGGGAAGGGGATCCCATTATCAGACGTGAAGATCACCAGGGTGTCATTCAGGACACCTGCTCTGCGAAGCTCCTGGAGCACAAGGCCAACCCCTGCAGGTGGGGTGGGGACACAGATCATGTGCAGACTTGCCACTTCATCACGTGGCCACTGGACTTTAAAACATACCTGCCGTTCCTCCCACCAGTCAGGCCCCTGACTAGCATTCTGCCCAGCCCCCTGCCCTCAGCAGACCCCCCATGGGCCTCCAGGGACATTCCTTGGCACTTCTGGGTCACCTCCACGAGGCTGCTGCCTGCCCTGTACTGGTTTCTGTGTTTTCTGGAATTTCATGTCTGCCCAGAGGAGCAAAGAGAAACAGACTTGGGCCAAAAGACAGGATTTCCTCAGTGACAGAGGAGACACAGACAGGAGAGAAGACACATGGGGAGGAGGCAGCGTGCAACTCCGGTGGAGATGGGCGTGTGCTGGCCTGCCACAAGCTGAGGGACACACGTGTGGCCACAGCCCCCAGGGGACACAAGAGGGCAGGAGGGTCCTCCCCTAGACGTGCAGAGGAACAGCTCTCCCGACACCTGGATTTCAGACTTCTGGCCTCCAGAACGGTGAGTGAACAAACTTCTGTAGTTTTAAGTCACCCAGCTTACAATATTTTGTCACAGCAGCCAAAAAAGACTAATCCCTTCCCCCTCAGTTCTCTATCTGCATAATCTAGGGGACTCCAAAACCCCAAATCTGATCCAGATCCCATTGCTGGAAGAGCATTTGGAGTGTTTGCCCAACCTCTGGGACATCCAAAGGACCCAGCCCAGGAGCAGTTCCGCATCAGACGGTGCTACCTGAGTCCAGCTCCCGCCCAGCTCCTCTGAACATGGAGCCCAGCACGGGGCCTTGACACTGCGACCCTGATCACGCTCTGCTGCTGGTGGGACCCCCTGGACCCAGCCGTGGCACAGCCCACCACCCAGCCTGGGAGCTCACCTTGGTCCAACCGGCCAACGGTGGTATACTGAGCCGCCAGGTCAGCTCGGGCTGCTGGGGTGTCAGGGACGAAGTAAGGCACCTGGGGGGCAGAGGCGAGCTTGGCATAGGTAGAAGGGGGAAGGGTGGAGGTGCTGGCCTGCACCCCAAGGTCTGAACCTTCCTCCTTGGACTGGTCAGCCCAGAGCTGCCCCCATCACTGCATCAGTGCACATACCTGTGCGACTCACTCAGTGACCCTGACCCAACTCAGCCGGAGGGTCTCTCCTTACACACTAATGTCCCATCCCCTGGGGTGAGGACTGCAAGCCCTCAGGAGGAGGGGTGCCTGGACTTAGGACTATGGGGGCACCTTCAAATGTGGTGAGGGCCCTCCTACCAGCACGTCCTGGGGGCTGTAGGTCTGGGGGGTCCAGTCTGGGATGCGCCCCATGCCACTCTCCCCATTGCCAAACTTCTCACAGAAGACCCCATACTGGGGCTGGGAGTGCCCGCAGCGGTGGGGGTCGTGGAAGGCCACGTAGAGGAAGAAGGGCCTGCATGTGGGGGAGGGGCTTCGTGTAGCAGCCGCTGGGGCTTGGACTCTCCACCTCGGGGAGCCCCAGCTCTGGGTAGGGACACCCCTTCTGGCTTTGCCCGCTCCCTTATATCTGAAAATCTCCCTGTGACTCTCACTACCTATCCCTTATAACCTCCCCCCTCCCTGTCTGAGAATACCAAGAATTCCAATTGGATACTGGGACATGAGCCTCGGGCAAACCTCAGAGCGGTCTGGCCAGGCATGTAAGTGAGGTCCTGACCCACCTGTCGTCCTGAGTCTGCAGGAACTTCCGGACCAGCTGCTTAATCCGAGTGATGTTCCGTCCCACCTGGAGGACGGAGCTGTTCTCCTCCGTGTAGGCGAAGTCAAACGGGTACACTGCCTGCGGGCCCACATGCTTCTTCCCAATGATGCCTAGGGCAGGAGAGGC
The DNA here is from genome assembly GCA_963574575.1 of Galagoides demidoff. Lineage (NCBI taxonomy): Eukaryota > Metazoa > Chordata > Mammalia > Primates > Galagidae > Galagoides > Galagoides demidoff. The sequence goes on from CAUYQV010000517.1 coordinate 19,067, forward strand.
CGGTCCAGCGCCCCCAGCCTTCCATCCCCTCTGTTCCCTCTTCTGCTCCCCTAAGCACACTGCTCGCCAGGACCCACAGCCCACCCAGGAAGCCCAGGCCAGTCCTCAGACGAGGGCCCTGCACCCCCCCAGCCTCACAGGGCCTCACCTGTGCGCACGCCGGCCTGACTGAGCAGCTGTGGCAGGCTCCGCACGGCGTCGAAGGAGTTGAAGTGGTGTTGGCCTTGGTGTAGACCGTACATCCCGTTCTGATGCTGTGAACACAGTGCGTGAGGCCTGATGACCAGGCTCTCCCACAGCCCGACATGAGCAGCCAGGCCCTCCTGGCCCGACTCAGCTTTCCCACAGCCAGTATCGCAGGGACTTTCCCCACCTCCACTCCTTGCTCAAAGGCCCTCAAGGCCCCCAGGAAAAGAGGACACTGGCAGGAAAGAAAAAAATCCAGAGTGGACAGTGCCTGTGGCTCAGTGAGTAGGGTGCTGGCCCCATATACCAAGGGTGGTGGGTTCAAACCCAGCCCCGGCCAAACTACAAGAAAAATAATAGCCGGGCATTGTGGTGGGCGCCTGTAGTCCCAGCTACTCGGGAGGCTGAGGCAAGAGAATAGCCTAAGCCCAAGAATTGGAGTTTGCTGTGAGCTATGACTCGATGGCACTCTATGGAGGGCCACATAGCGAGACTGTCTCTTAAAAAAAAAAAGAAAAGGATCCAGGGTAATGAACGCCTGCCCTCAAGCAGCTCTGACATTCCCCTTTCTGTGTGTCTGCACTTTTGTACCTCATCCATCATGATCATATATTATAGAGAGAAAAGAATAGAATCAGACCTCTTTTTTTTTTTTTTTTTAAGAGACAGAGTCTCACTTTATTGCCCTCAGTAGAGTGCCATGGCAGTGTCACACAGCTCACAGCAACCTCCAACTCCTGGGCTTAGGCTATTCTCTTGCCTCAGCCTCCCGAGTAGCTGGGACTACAGGTGCCTGCCACAACGCCTGGCTATTATTGTTGCTGTTGTGGTTTGGCTGAGACCGGGTTTGAACCTACCATCCTTGGCATATGGGGCCGGCGCCCTACTCACTGAGTCACAGGTGCCACCCAGAATCAGACCTCTTTTTTATCACCCAGTTACTTAATATCAATCATAATAGAAAATCATGTGCTAAATCCTCAGACTGCCTAGATTAAAGACCCAAGGTGAGAAGGCCCCTCTGCACAGCCCCGAAGTGGCTCGCAGTCCCTAGATGAACCCTCCAGAAGTGTTTGCTGATGAGCATACGGTCCCCACCTCCTGTGCCTTCTCTCTTGTTGTGGGCCTCTACCGTGGGGACTCACCGACAGCACGCTTGTGTACAGTAGGGTAAGGCTATCAGCTAAGGAATCAACAGTAAGTGCCCTCATACACCACGATCGCACCAGCATGGTTCACAGCAGCCATAAAGTGAAAGCAACCCCTCCTCCTTCCCTTGCCACCCACCTGGGGCAGGCCGGTGAGCAGGCTGGCACGGCTGGGAGAGCAGCTGCTGACGGAGGTGAAGGCATTGCGGAAGATGAGGCTGTGACGGGCCAAGGCATCCAGGTGAGGGGTGGAGATGGCGCTGTTGTTGTACGCACCACTCTCAAAGCCTCCGTCATCCGCTGGGGAGGGTGGGAGACCGAGAGGACACAGTGAGCTGGAGTCAGGAGGGACAGCAGGTGGGAGTGAAGGGGCCTGACACTGTGGAAAGGCTTGAACCAGTGACGGCAAGAGGGTAAGATAGCAGGTGGGCACGGTGCCCAGGAAGCACGGCTCCCGTACCCAGCAGGCCAGACATGCAGGCACGACACCCCAACAGCGGACCTCCAGCAGGCCTGCTACCCGGGTGGGCAGGCTACCTGACTGAGCACTTCGGCATGCGAGGGCCAAGTGCAGAGGTGCACTGCTGGGTAATCCTGGGCTCTGCAGAAACGAACAAGGTGGAGGCCAGGAGAGGCATGCCCAGGGCACATCTAAGGATCTATAGGTACACACCCCTCCACCACGGCTCACTGATGTTCAGTGCCTGTCCCCAAAGGCCCAGAGACCCTGAAGATTGCCCAGGTCAACGCTTGGACCCTACATGAAGCAACCAGAGAGGTGAAGTACAGCACTTGGGGCCACACAGCTGGGCAGTGGGGAGCAGAGACAGACTTCAGCTCCCACAACCACAGCAAGCTTCTTCCTTCTGTGGAACAGGGAACACCAAAGGTACCCCAGAAGAAGCTGGCAGGAACCCCTGGGGCAATGCCTTGGCCAGCTCCCTCAGAGACAGTGTGGTCCTTGTGCAGAGGGGGTGCCAACCTCCAGTTAGGCCACCATCCTCCACCCTGTGGGACCTGCTGGGTATGAGCCAATAGCCAGACAGGTGGAGGATGGGGATTGCTGAGCCTGTAGGCCAGGCGGAAAGCTGCCCTTCTCCAAACCCACTCAGTGTGCATGTGGCTATGGACTGAATTGTGTCCTCCCAAAATTCTTATGTTGGAGTTCTAACCTCAATGCAACTGGACCTGTCGACAGAGTAATCTAATAGGACTGTGGCCTTACAGAAAAAGTAAAAGAGCCCTCCTCCCCCATATGAGAAAGCAGTGGGCAGGTGGCTCCAGCAGGCAGGGACAGGACCTCATCACAGCTGGACCACACTCCACACAGCCTCACCTCACGCCTCAGCCTCTGGAATTTTTTTTTTTTTTTTTTGAGACAGAGCCTCAAGTTGTTGCCCTGGGTAGAGTGCCGTGGCATCACAGCTCATAGCAACCTCCAACTCCCAGGTTCAAGCGATTCTCCTGCCTCCACCTCCCAAGTAGCTGGGACTAGAGGTCCCACCATAATGCCTGGCTATTTTTTGGTTGTAGTTGTCATTGTTTGGTGGGCCTTGGCTGGATACAAACCCGCCAGCTCAGGTGTATGTGGCTGGTGCCTTAGCCCCTTGAGCCACAGGTGCTGAGCCCAGTCTCTGGAATTGTGAGAAAAAACCATCTGCTGTTTAAGCTGCTGGGTCTGTAGTATTAATACTTTGTTACAGCAGCCTGAGCTAAGACAGGACCTATCCTGGGGCTGGAGTGCTGGGGACTCCACAGAATCCAGCATCAACCCTGGTCCTGGCAGGACCTGGGCCCAGGCGCAAATTCTCTATGACTGGCCTTGGGAGGTGAGAGGAGATGGGATTTTGTTACAATTAGCTGATCTGGGCCCAGAGACCACAAAGTTAATCAGAAAGAGAGGGCCTGGCAGGGAGCCAGACCTCAAAAGGGGAAAGAATCCGAGGCCCAGTGGTTTGGCCTGTCACTTGTCATGGGCCTGGCCGGGGCTCGGGCACCCAAACGGGAAGTCTTGTGAACAGCATGACGCTGGAGGAACTTGGGGTTTCTGAGAGGGGCTGGGGTTGGGCAAGAGGGTGGAGGGCAGGGGGAGATGGGATAAGAGGGTAAGAAGGCTGAACCACAGGCTCTGAGGTGCAGGAGGGAAGGGTGTTGGTGGAGAGAGCCAGGAGGGCACCCTGGCTGTGTCTCTGGGGACTCAGGCAGCGCCCCCCTCACCTGGCATCCCCTCTGGGGTCTGTGGCCCCCTAAGCTCTGCAAAGCCGCCCAGTATGCTGAGCTGGGGCTCACTCGGTTACTCTGGAGGCTCTGGATTCGGGTAGGGGTCAGGAGTGAGGGTGCCGACCCCTTCAGACCTGCCGCATTCACAGGAGACAGCCATGAAAAGTCTGAGGCAGTAGAGAGAGAGGACTGGGAGGGAAGGGCAGTGGGGCTGCACGGGGCGGGGCAGGGCATGCTGCTAGGGAGAGGGCGAGTGGCTGCTTCCGGGGACGACAGTAGCTGGCAGCGGGAGAGCGGTGTCCGGGGTGGCTGCACTCACCGAGGATCAGAAGCACGTTCCGGGGTCGCGCCCGGCAGAGCCCCAGGACGAGCAGCAGCGCACAGCAGGTGGGCCCGGGGTGGCGCATGGCAGCGACTCGGAGGACGGAGCCAGGTCTGCTCCGGCTCTGGCTGCTCTCTGCGTCTGGCCCCGACCCGCGGTCACATGTTCGCTAGGCCACGTCCCACGTCCTGTCCCGCCCCGCCCCATAGACTCCTGGAGACCCGGAGCTGCGGCGCGCGGTGGGTGAGTCCGCGACCCGTGGGGGAAGCGAGCTGGGCCCGGGAGCTGGGAGTTGCTGGGACATGCAAGGCCTCCGAGATCGACCCGGACGGGGACGTGGCGGGGGTCCCAGCGGCCCTCCACCTTGCTCGGAGCCAGCGGGCCGCTGACCGTCAGCCGGCGCAGGGTCGCCGCCCGGGACACCGGCCTCGGGGCAAGAGTGTGGGGGTGGGGAGGTGGATTTTGTTGCGAGCAGCGCAGCCGGGGCTAGGAGGAGGGCCTGGGGGAGACGGTGGAGTGGGCGGGCTGTGCGCGCCTGGTCGCTGGAACCCTAGAGGATGTCGCGCACCTTGGATCGGAGGCGCCTCTGACGGTCTCCTTAGACTTGGGCTGAGAATGCCACAGGTGGGGACCGAGTGAGGAATAAAGGCGTGGCCTCAGGAGGCGACCCTCCCAGCTCTGCAGTCCGCCGTAGTGGGTGGAGCCGGCCATGCTGCGTACTTGGGAAGCCTAGAGCCCTCAAGGACCTCTCGTCCGCATCACCCCGCTGGCAGCCCTGCGGACCCTACTTCTCTCTGCTCTGCGCCCTTTAAATTCCCAGGGAGGAGACAGACAAGGAAACATTCTCGAGGGATGAAAGTCTGAGTTTGTTCAGGTGTCTGTGGGAAACCGTTCGTTAGACACTGCGGGCGGATTGATGGTGGGGAAGAGAAGGCACCACGATTAGAGCAGGAGGGGTCCAGGCCCTCTGCACGGGTCGCTGTTTCTTTCCCAGACCAGCATGGGCACCTGGGGCCTAATCCGTCCGACTCAGACCCCCTCGACATGGAAGAAGATAGAGCCCGGGTCCAGATGCCCCAGTGTTCCTGGGTCCTCAGCAGCCCAGACCCTGACCACTCCTGTGTCACTCTCGCCCCCCAGCCCCAGCCTCGCGTTGCCCTCCTCAGTGAAGGTTCTGGGTCAGCCCCAGTCCTCCAGCCCCGGCATGGCTCCCAACACTTGCTGCTGCACCTCTGCGGCCGTACGGAGGAGGCTACCAGTCCTGGCTTGGCTGCCCAACTACTCCCTGCAGTGGCTAAAGATGGACTTCATTGCTGGGCTCTCCGTTGGGCTCACGGTCATTCCCCAGGCACTGGCCTATGCTGAAGTGGCTGGACTCCCGCCCCAGGTGAGGTGTCTGACCCTGCTGCCAGCCACGCCTCCTCCCCAGGCCTGACCCCACTCAGGCCTCAGCACCTGCACAGAAGCTAAGTGGAAATACACCTTCAGCCTTCCCAGGTTCCCAGCCCCAGGGTGCCCGGGAGACATGTGGGTTACAGACTGTAGTAACACGTGACTGTGTGGGCATACTCACACTTCTCTGCCTGCATGTCACAAACAGGCACCAAGCCAGTTCTGGGTTGTCCATCTGGGACCAGTGAGATGACTCATGGTGGCATTAAGAATACTTCCTCACAGTCGCAGGCTCAGCACACAGGCCCCTGTGCTCCCGGCAGCCCCCACGCCCTCTCTGGCCATCAGCACCCCAGGGCCCCAGTTGGGTGCTGCTGAACCCTAATCCCTGCAGGTCCTCACTGGGCTAACAGAGGGTGGTAGTACTCCCTGCCTGTGTGTGCCAGCGTGCCCAGGGACAGTGGACACCCGCAGATCTCTGTGTTTGGTCATGCACACAAGGGATGTGTGTGGATGGGCCTCGGGCCTCCCAGGTGCTCACCACCATCTCTCCCCTCCGTCTCTCCCTGACAGTATGGCCTGTACTCTGCCTTCATGGGCTGCTTTGTGTATCTCTTCTTGGGCACCTCCCGGGATGTGACCCTGGGTCCCACGGCCATCATGTCCCTCCTGGTCTCCTTCTACACCTTCCACGAGCCTGCCTATGCTGTGCTGCTGGCCTTCCTATCCGGCTGTATCCAGCTGGCCATGGGGTTCCTGCATTTGGGTAAGACTCTGCCTTCCTGCCGCAGGAGGAGGGGCTCCCCTCTGCTCTTCCTGGGGTGCTGAGGCACTCACCTCCTGGGGATGCCCGTGGCCTTAGCATCTCCTTGCCCTTCATGTGTGGAGGAAGGTGAGGCCCTCAGCGCCCAGCTCTACCCTGTTCTTTTTTTTTTTTTTTTTGAGACGGAGCCTCAAGTTATCCCCCTGAGTAGAGTGCCATGGCATCACAGCTCATAGAAACCTCCAACTCCTGGGCTCAAGCGAGTCTCCTGCCTCTGCCTCCCAAGTAGGTGGGACCACAGGCGCCCGCCACAACGCCCAGCCATTTTTTTTTTTTTTTTTTTTTGGTTGCAGCCATCATTGTTGTTTGGTGGGCCCAGGCTGGGGATTTGAACCCGCCACCTTAGGTGTACGTGGCTGGCGCCTTAGCCGATTGAGCCACAGGCGCCGAGCCACAAATTTTAATCTTTTAAACTTAGGTATAGAATCCCCATATAATCTGATGGATTGTCATTAAAATAACAATTAAGAATTATTATTTGTGTATCACAAAATAAAATTAATTTTTTTTCTCACAGATGCCACTCAGTCTTAATTACTGGAGGTTTCAGATAATTTTTGACATCCACTACCCTACACCTTCCAATGTGACCCCGTCCAGGTTCATCCTGGCCACTCTGGGACCTTCACTTTTACACATAACAATTTAGAATCATCTTGTCAATTTAAATAAAACAATAGAAACAACAAAAAAACTGCAAGGATTTGGACTGCATTACAATGAATTCACAAATCAATTTTTAAGAAATTGATAGCTTCAAAAAATTGAGCTTTCTGATAGGCAAACATGAACTATCCCTCCATTTGCTTATGTATTCCTTCATTTTTCTTACTAACATGTTATAAAATATTGCTTATTATTTCTAGGTATTTTATGGATTTGATACTGTTCTCATTAAAACATCATTGTATTCATCATTCACTTTATTTCCTAAAATTCTCTTCTTGCTTCCTAAAATGCAATTACTTTTCATTTTAAAAACTTGCTAAAGTTACTCATTAGTAGTAGCAGTTCATCTAGAAGATTTGTGTAAAATCTCTTGGATTTTTCAAGTAATCATGTCATTTGTGAATAAGGAGTTTTATTTCTTACTTTTCTATTCTGGTACTTATTACTTTTTTCTCACCTTACTGTGCTGGCTATCCAGTACAATGTGCAATAATAATGGGGATAGTAGTCATCCTTACTTTATTCCCATTCTCAAGAGGAATACTTTCTTTTTTTATTAATTGTTGGGGAACTGGGGGTACAAAGAACCAGATTACACTGCTTGCATTTGTTATGTAAATTCCCTCTTATAATTGCGTCTCGCCCCCAAGAGGTGTGTCACACACCAAGAACCCCACCTTCTCCCTGCTTCCCTCTCTCTGCTCTTGAGTACATTGGATTCTTGCTTCTCTATACTTGTGATGCTTTACTAAGAATCTGTTTCACCTTCATCCAGGTTAATACAAAAGATGTAAAGTCTCCATCTTTTTAGTGGCTGAATAGCATTCCACAGTGTACATATAGGTTGTTGGTCCATTTCTGGGTTGGTGGGCATTTAGGTTGTTTCCACAATTTGTTAATTGCAAATTGAGCTACAATAAGCTGTTTAGTACAAATGTCCTTATGATCAAAGGATTTTTTTTCTTCTGGGTAGATGCCTAGTAACAGGATTACAGGATCAAATGGGAGGTCTAGTTTGAGTTCTTTGAGGATTCTCCATACTTCCTGCCAAAAAGGTTGTATTAGTTTGCAATCCCACCAGCAGTGTAAAGTGTTCCCTTCTCTCCACATCCACACCAGCATCTGGAGCTTTGAGACTTTGTGATGTTGGCCATTCTCACTGGAGTTAGGTGATATCTCAGGGTGGATTTGATTTGCATTTCTCTGATAATTAGGGATGATGAGCATTTTTTCATATGTCTGGTAGCCGTTCAAGTGTCTTCTTTAGAGCAGGTTCTATTCTTCTCACTTGCCCATTGATATAAGCGATTGTTGGCTCTCTAATTGTTGCTTAATTTGAGTTCTCTATAGATCCTAGTTAGCAAGCTTTTATCTGATTCATGATATACAAATATCTTTTCCCATTCTGATGGTAGTCTATTTGCTTTGATTGTTGTCTTTGTAGCTGTGCAGAAGCCATTCAGTTTAATTAAGTCCCATTTGTTTATTTTTTGTTATTGTTGTGATTGCCACAGAAGTCTTCTTCATAAAGTCTTTTTCCAGGCCGATACCTTCAAGTGTTTTCCCCACACTTCCTTTGAGAATTTTTAGGGTTTCCTGCCTTAGATTTAAATCTTTTATCCATCTTGAATCAATTTTGGTGAGTGGAGAAAGGTGCGGGTCCAGTGTCAGTCTTTTACTTATGGCTATTCAGTTCTCCCAGCACCATTTCTTGTTTGGCTTATGAAAGGTCAGGTAGCTATCAGATATTAGTTTCATTTCATTGTTTTCTAATTGGTTCCAAATGTAACTACTATGATGAATATATATATGTATATATATATATATGTATTGTTCTTTTTTCTGGTTAATTATATTGATTTGTATGTTCTTTAATTTTTTTAATCTTGCACCTCTGAAATTAGACAAATGTGTTTGCGTTTTACCTTTCACATACATTATCAGACTTGATCTACTATTATTTTGTTTAGACCATCTCTCTATGTTCACAAGAGAAGTTTCTTTTTTACCCTTCTTTGGTTACTGTAAAAACTTTAGTATCCAGACAATTCTGTCCTCCTGTAATTAGAGGGAATTTCCTCTTTTTCTAGTCTTTGGAAGGCTTGATATAAGATTGATGTTAATTTTTCCTTAAATGTTTGAAATAATTCACCAGTGAAACCATCTGGCTTAAATTTCAGGGGAAAGATAATTATACATATAAATTTTCAGTGTGATTAAGATTTTAAAACTTAATAGAAAACATTTCTATTTTCTTATTATCAGTGGAACCTGCAGTGATGCTCCTTTTATTCTGATATTAGTCTTTTATGCATTATCTCTCCTTCCTTAGTAAGTTTTCATACATATTTGCTAATGTCATTGCTTTTTATAAAGAATCAAATTTCAGTTTTGTTGCTTTTCCTATTGAACTATTTGGTTTCTATTTCATTAGTTTCTACTCTTTAATTTTTTTGTTTGCTTGTTTCTCTTCCTTCTACTTGCTTTGAATGGAATTTCGTGGGCTTTAAATAATTTCTTGATGTCTTAAGATATTTTATTTTCAGCTTTTCTTCTTTACTAATGAATGTTTTCTAAGGAGTATAAATTACTTCATCATATTTCCAAAGTTTCACCTTTATTTTTTTCCTGAACCCATGAGACACTCAGAGGTGTATTGTTTCCATTTGTCACAGAATCCAGCATTATTCCTGACAAAGTAAGCAATGTGATCGATGCAGATTTGTTTGGTGATTAAATACATTAACTGACAAGTGGCCTAGCTTGATAATAAATATTCTGAGTTAAGAAATAAAAGAGATCAGTTTTAGTGTTAGTGGTTTTCCTGGAAGAGGAAAGATTTCAGGTGTAACCAAGAAGAAAGGAGGAAAAAAGAAAAGGGGCATGAATCTTAGTTGTTCCAAGAGAAAAGTGAACACATGTAACTAAAGCAGAGGATTCCCACAGAAAAGACAGGGGGATAGTCTGAAATTAGAGGATGAGCGCAATTGCAGAAACCCTGGAAAGTCAAGTTGGAGTTAGTTACACTTTCGCAGGTGTGGTACGGTACTCTCTTCTGTGACTGTTCTAATTAATGCAGAAACGAGATTTTGACAATTTGTAGTTATAACAAAGCCCTATGAGCATACAGTCTTATGATTTTCATTCAGAATGCTCATCATAAATACTGAGTAAAAATATGTACTTTTTAGTAATTTTATTTTAATCTCCTTAAGAGTAAAGGGATAACAAGTGGATTTTGACTTATCCATAAAGGCCAGTTTTCTTTTCAATTATGAGCTCGTCATACCAGACACTCATATTAAATACAGGAAGCTGGTTCCCTAAAGCACTTTTTATTTATTTTTTTTATCCAGAAAAGGTCACAGAAAATGCTAATTATATACACAGAAAATATTATATTTTTGCATCAAATGTTGTTCGTTTAATTTCTGACTCTAATGTCAAATTCATCAACCTAATTCTGTGAAGAACCCCAAATATATAAGATATTTTCCAAACAATATAAAGACTTCCCAAGAGTTGTTCAGGTTCTAAAGATACTACCTGGAGACGCCATTGATTGAAATAATGGAATAAATCACCAATAATGAAAGAAAAAGTCTTACATTAACTTGGTCTCTGGGTATATATTATGGTGGACTGTCAGGAAAGAGGGAGATTTCTTGTTAATTCTCAAAGTTAACTACTCAGTATATTCACAAGGTTAACCCTTCCTGCACCTTCTCAGAATTTTCTGGTATATTTGGAATTGTGAGTGTTATGGTATGGTTGTAACACACAAAACAGGACATGTCTAACGATGATGTTGGAAGTAGATGTGAAAATCATTTTAGCAAACTTGGGTTTTATCTTATCAAAAAATGGGAGAAAGGGTTTTAACCTGAGAGTGGATTATTCAGTATTGCAGCTTAAATAATTTACTACAGATGTTGGGAGCTTCTACTAGATGAATATTAGTGAAATCAAAATAATGACATATGAAAAAAAATAATAAAGACATATGATCCAGAAATTTCCACTGAATGAAGGTGAAATGGTAAGAGAGCTATAAAGTATAAAACAACTATAAATTAGTAAAATGACATCATATTGAAGATTAAGTTCTGTATCTCCAAAGGGAAAAACAAACTTTAAAGCAAGCTTCAGATTAAAGAATTCATACTCTGTACAAACTGGCACATTATAATTAATTTAAAATATTAAATTTTTCTTTAACTTCAAACATTTTGAAGCAATCACAAAATTAATAATTTCTACTTAACACTGCACACAGTTCCTGGTCCAACCCTCAATTTACAAGAGCAATTTTACAATGTCTTTAAAACAAAAATAACACCCAAATTACTTTCTGATTCTGCTTATCTGTGAGAGATGATAAGCTGGGCATGTGTAAAACATGATAAGTACTTTGGAGTTTGAGGTCTGGACACTAAATACACAATAAACGCAATAAATATTTTCATATGTGGCTGACTGTCAATGGAGAGGTAGCGGATGAATAATCTACTTGACGAATGAGAAAAGTCTCCTTTAATTTTCTCTGTAATTTGTCAAGTTGATAAAGCCCTCACCAGCATGAGATTCAAAACATGCTGCTCTGTTGGAGAAAATGCTCTCGTTTGCTTCTGTGCAGTTGCAGACAAATCCAATATGCAGAATGATATTTAAATTGAGAATAGGGGTACGAGTTCTAAGATCAGCTAGAGACAAAATAGTTGAGGTCAATAATTTATGTTTATAAACAGATTTTTTTTCCTTTTACTTTCCTCTAAGCCTGCCAACCAGGTCTGTTTAATTGACACCAAAATGTTTAGCTGCACTCTAAACTCAGGGACTATTCTTGGTTGAAGCTTCTAGAGACTTCACTAATTGACAGTCAATGTCAAGTCTGTCTCTCTGCCCACTCCACTTTGACCCGACTGGACCTCAAATTATATGTGCTTGTATTTCCACCCTATATACCAAGGGTCTAGGTAATTCAGAGTCAACTCATGGGCCAGTTTCCAGCAAGTTGATCTCTGCTTCTTAACCCTTCCCCCCAGACTGTCTTTCCCAACAATCTTCCCTAGGCCTTGTATAGAAATCTAAGTCCAAAAGAAATCCAGATGCTACTATTTGAACACCTTGGTGCTCTTAGTTCTGACTAATTTTTGAAATAACTTGGCCATACTTTTGATCTTTCTTTCAACAAAAATCAGTACCCTGTCCCTAAATCTACTTACTAGAGCCATACATTCCATATCTGTGTCTAGATTAACAACAATCTCTGATTTTATATTAACAGCATTAGCCTTTTCGTGCTAATATGCATTATCCATTCTAACGCAATCAGGTTTTACCCACATTTAACTTAATACCAATGAGCAAGGTCAATTGCAGAATAACATTATGGAAGAAGATTCATTAATGTGAATTTCTGGTAAATCCAAGACTCTGCCACTTAGCGTACAAATGATGTCAATAAAGCATCTATCGTGATGACTTATCTCGAAAATAGCATCACAAATTTTAGATTGGAAAGGAAAATCACTAGAAAACAGCTTACATTTCTATTTACTGTAAATTCAGAATAATAGAGCTGAATTGGAAAGAGAGTATCTATTCATTTCAATAACTAAATTGGTATTATCCTACATTACAGTTCACATTTTTCTTTAAGAATCCTTTACAGAATTTGTTGTCTTTCCTTAGTTGTATGTGTGTGTGTGTATATATAGCATAATTTATACATTAATTTATATATTACCAACATGTATTAATTTATATTTATAATTTATTTACTAACACATATATAAATTTATATATTAATTTATATTTATGTATTTGTTTATATTCATATGTATAAATTGGGATCGAGCATGTGGATATGGGTCATATGTATTTAGTATCTTATAATTCTGTTACAAGTTCTCATCATAAAGCATAATCAATAAAATAGTTCCTTAGGGGGAGATTTTATGTCACTGGAACAGAGTATTGTGAAAGGGTAGGTGTAGGTTTCTATGTGTGCATATGTGTTAAGGATAAACGTGTTAAATTGTCCCTTGACAGATTTCCAAAGACATTGGATACATTATTGATTTCATTCCAAACTTCACAAAATGATTCTTAAAGCAAAACTTGCCCAAGACAGTGTTTCATACGACGTATTCCCTAATCAGATGCTATTCTTGTACAAAGTGGACATCTCTTCTGTGAGTTCTATTACAGTTTCATTTGTTCCATCCCTCATCACATTGGATTTGAATGCTCTCCAGGTGACTAGGATCCTATTGAGTTTAAACAGCGACATTTGTACAATTTTTCAAAAATGAACTTGCAATTTGACTACAATTACTAGTTTTCATTTATGATGCTAAAGGCATAACACTATGAGCATAAGACACCACTGGAAAACCCTTGTTAGATAGTCACAAAACTCTTGCAAAATGGGTTTGTCTCTCTATCAATAAAAGAGCAAAATCACTAAGTAGATACCTTTAATAAGCACACAACAATATGTGACAGGCCTGACGTCTTTTTCTTTAAGCTGCATTTACCTTTTTTAGTGGAGATAGCAGCAACTTCTTCTTTGGGTCGGTCGGTTTCTGTAAATTTAGAAATTAAAGGAATGAGAAATGGGCAAAAGTGATGCCAGACTGATATTTTATGCTATTGTAAGTCATACTAGAATGAAATTCACCAAAAAAAAAAAAAGAGTGTATATGTGGCCCCCAAAAGCAAAGCAAGCCGCAGAGAAAGCCAAGGACAAAGTATTTGTACTTAAAAAAATAAATAAACAAGCTCCCTTAAATAACAACACAGAAACTCTTTTCTAAGGTACAACCCAACAATTATTAAAGTTGTATGTTGGTATAACCAGTGAAAAAGATAGATTATTTCATAAAATACAGTAGGATGCGAATTTGTTAGTGTACAGTGAAATCTTAAGTGATACATGAATTTTATGGAAGAGTCTTACAGGCCTTCTTATGATTAAGGCTATGAAAGGTGGTTTAGCCTTTAATACCGATCAAGGGCAAACAGCACTTCATCTCAGTCATTTAGCTTTACATTATAAAAGGTTAGCCATAGTGTTATAGAAAAGGTCATTTGAATAGCACTCTGAGAGAGAAAGAGAGGTAGAAAGAGAATAATGATAGTCAAAAATGATTCCTTAGAGTTTCTCTGAATAGAGTGGCAGATGTCAGAGCTACCGTGAAGATGTAATCTGAAATTCTGGCCCTAACACAAAACGTTGGGCCACAAATCAAAGCTGGTTAAAGTTGCAGTTTTCTCTAGTCCATAGAAAAACCTTAAAAAATGTTGAGCTGGTAAATTTTTCCAAAGCTTTATTTACTCATTTTATAAACTTTTTATTATAGTTGAGCTTGTTCCTCGTGGACATACGTATTTTCTTTATTTGAACTTACTAGTATTTGTATATCTCTCTTCACCCATCTATGCTAACCCGCCAAGGCTCTAGGAGCAAAGAACAAAGAGTCTTCAAACACCTGATCTCCTTGTGCCACAGGTACGGGGCTGTGAGACAGCTCAGACGTCAGGAGGCCTTCTCATCACATTCACTTTCATGTTAAATACCGCAAGACTCACAAATCCAGGCAAGAAATCATATAAATACCCTCTTCTTCAAGCTGTCTTAAGACCTTGAGTTCCAGAACTGAACAGACCCCTGCTGTTGTATACCTTCCATCTAAAGACTTCAGAAGACTGATTCTCAGACTTTAGCATGCCTCAGAATCACGCTGGAGAGTTGGAAAACACAGAAGCTGGGCCTCGAAGGTCTTATTCGGTCCCTCGGGGGCATGTCTAGGTCGTCCGCTGTTTTAATCAGTACCCAGCTGATGCTTATTATGCTGATCTGGACCATACCTTGGAAACTGATTGCCAAACTTTCCCCCAAAATTAATCAAGACAAATTCCACTGTGATCCCCGTTCCTGCTCACTTCGGTTACTACCAGGAGTTTCAGCCTTATGGCAAGAAAACAGTCTACATGGTTCTGCATTTATTCTAAAAACTAACTTATTTCCAAGCCTCTCCTCTATGTGCTCTGCCCATCAGCTGCACTCACCCCACTATCCTAAGCCTCTTCTCAGTATCAAAACTAACTAGCTAAGGACACTGCATCCCCAACAAACACTTTTCTAAAATGGAAAAAGTTTTCCACATCCCATACCCAAGTGTCCGGAAGCACCTCATCCGTCCTTTTGGCTTCTCATTACTTTTCACAGATTACAACTTTGCTTCTTGCAATCTCAGTCCTTTTGGAGTACATGTTATCAGGTGGCTCCAGGCTCTGTTTCTCTTTATTCTCATCAACTAACCTGTGGCCATATCCTGTTATTCAATGAATATTTTCACACACAGTTATCACACTCTCCACTGCTACTACTGTAGGATTTCATTAAGAACCACTCTTAAACCTGATGGCACATTAGAATAAACTGGGGATTTTTTATAATCCTATGCCATTCAGATGTCTGAGGTGGGCTGCAAAGCGTTGCGTTAATGAGTGGGGTGAGTGAGTCCTAGATAATGGTATATTTATAAATGCTCCAATGTATTCTTTTTGTTTGTTTGTTTGTTGGAGTTTGGCTGGGGCCAGGTTCAAACCCACCACCATTGGTAATCACTGAGCCACAGGCGCCGCCCAATGCTCCAAGTTATTCTAATGTCTACTCAGGGTTAGGAGTCCCTTATTTACACAATCCTTACAACCATCTGATCTCTCATTTCCTTCACCTCCTCATCAGAAAACTAGCAACTCTAATCTGGCCTATATAAGCTTGGACTTTTCCTCTACTGCCAGAACTTTGACTTCAAAGACCCTATTCTTGGCTGGGTGCAGTGGTTCACACCTGTAATCCCTGCACTCTGGTTGGCTGAGGTGGGAGGATCGCTTAAGCTCAAATGGAAAACCAGCCTGAGCGAGAGTAAGACCAGATCTCTCCTAAATCAGAAAAATTAGCTGGGCTTTGTACGGATGCTTATAGTCCCAGCTACTCTAGAGCTGAAGCAGGAGGATTGCTTGAACCCAGGACTTTGAGATTGCTGTAAACTGGCTAAGCCAGGCTGATGCACTTTGGCCTGGGCGACAGGGTGATACTGTGTCTCAAACAAACACACGAACAAAGTCCTATAATCTGGTACTCAAATATTCCTTCTAAATAGTATCTGATCCCCTTAGTACTTTAATTTCTTTGATCTTACCACTTTCTCATTCCTCAAGATCTTCCTTGCAGCCTTACCTTTTTCTCACCAATCTTACATGTAAACGGCCCTAATTAAATTGCTCTCTTATTTTCTGTTTTCATTGTTTCCTGCTGTGTTAGTTTCCCAGCACTACTTTTAAACTCTGGGGCAAGGAAAAAACAATGGAAATGTAATGTATCTTTTATAGTTCTGGAGGCTAGAAGTTCAAAAGTAAGGTATTGGCCAGACCCTCTGAGTCCCTCCTCCGCCCCCCGCAAAGGCTCTTGGGAAGAATCTTCCCTTCCCTCATCCTAAGGTCTGGGAGGTGCCAGCAATCCTTGGCATTTCCTGGCTTATAGTTGCAGCACTAAATTAATTTCTGCTTTTATGTTCAGTTTGCAGGCTTCCTTCTGTGTCTATCTACGTGTTTTCTAATTTCCATCTTCTTATGAGGACTGAAGTAATAGATACAGTCTCACTCTAATCTAATATGACCTTACGTTGATAACATTTGGGTAAAGACCCTGTTTTAGAATAAGATCCCATTCATAGGTTCTGGGTTAGGGCTTCAGCATGCGTTTTGATGGAACACAACCCAACCTGCTCTTATCTGACAAAACACCAGCCTGCTATAGGCCCCCAGCTGAGAAGCCATCAACCCTGGGGGAAGAGGCCCTTTCTGTGGCAGATCTCGCTTCCAGTGTTGATCAGAGGAATGAAAAAGGGGAGTGCCCAGCACTGGCCAGCAACACTCCTATAGACCCAGGGAGGACCTGGCTCACAAATTCTTTTCCCCTACTTAAATCCTGCACCGTAGAGGTCAGCTGCTGTTGATTAATTTATAGTGACCGTAGGAGCAAACCAGACAACTTCACCTTTCTACCCCTCACCAGAACATACCCACACTTATTTTTTCTTTATAGCCCCAAGGATGATGAGTCCCTGCCCATGTTTAATCCTTCCATGTTTGATAGTCAAGGCCTTTGTTCTTGTGAGGACTGCTTCTCTCTGCCAGCTCATCCGTTTTGTTTTCTCCTTTGTTGATGCTTTCACAGCATCTCAAACCTTTTACTCTATCACCACAGAGAACTAACTCCCCCTGTCAGTCTGTAGGCCGTTCCCAGAGACCTCACCGCCCTGGGCTCCAGGCTGCCTCCAGATGGCTGCTGCACTCAGCCTCACCACTTCCTTCTCGCTCCTTTTAAAACTTGTTTTATTGTGAAGCATGCAGTATAAAGGGAAGGTCTATACCATTTGTGCACATTTTAATGAGTGGCAATAAAGAATGCTCACTCCTGTAACTCCCTGCAAGCTTAAGAAACAGAGTGTCACCAAGGCCCTAGAAACCTCTACCTTATCCCACGGCCATCACATGCCTCAC
>CAUYQV010000519.1:0-17956 GCA_963574575.1 Galagoides demidoff
GGACCACAGGTGCCCACCACAACGCCTGGCCATTTTTTGGTTGCAGCCATCATTGTTGTTTGGCGGGCCTGGGCTGGGGATTCGAACCCGCCACCTTAGGTGTATGTGGCTGGCACCTTAGCCGATTGAGCCACAGGCGCCAAGCCGTGTCATATGGGATTTTGAAGGCTTGTTTTATTTTCAGGGTACTGTATTAGAATTAGGGCTGGCAAAGCATACTATGTATGTTGAATTTAAGTATAGTAAATTAGTGTTTTAAAATAGTCTTATAAAAATTTCCATCTCTTTACATATTATTTCCTAAACCTACAAGAAGAAGAAGTCAAACAGTTAAGAAAAACAAAAATGCAAAGACATTTGGCTTTTTTTCTTTTTCTTTCTAACAATTCAGTTTTATTAGTATTTTAAAAACTTGTGAGGGTTAAATCATTTGAATATTGAATATATACATATTCACTTTTAAAATGGGTTTCGTTTTAAAGGGAAAAGAAATCATTGAATACTACCTTCGTCAGCTGGAGGAGGAAGGCATAACCTTCGTGCCTCGCTGGACTCCACCTTCCATCACACCCTCTGCAGAGTCATCTTTGTCATCATGCAAGAAACAAGCCGTGGCCACAGCCATCGTCATCCCAGACGCTACTCTCCAGGAAGGGCTGAGCAGCGAGGCCCTCGGCAGCCCAGGCGGGGCACCGGAGCCCGTGGTGGGGACCCCTGACGGTAGGTCTGAAAGGCGCTTGGTTCTGAGAGTAAGACTAGGGCACTGACACAGAGGGAGTGTTTTCCCTCTGCTTACTCCATCTCTTCCTGCCTCCTTGAGATGTTAGATATCATGTGAAAACAAGATCTGGCACTTGTCCTTGAGCTTATGTAATGTACTCTTTTTAGTTTTTTGGAGGTTTTTTTTAATAGGCAGGAAGTGACATCAAGTTATTCTTTTATTGAGACCCCCAAATTATTCTTTTTCATTTATGTTAGGTGAAGGTACCTTCAGTGAATGTGAGGCAACAGTCCTCTCAGCACAAAGATAACCTCATCTTGCATTTTGTATGCTTACTGTGCGCCAGGTACCGTTCTCTTTACTCAGCTACTGACGGGTCCTTGTAGGTGGAAATAGTTAAGATTCTCATGTTATATGCGGGCTGACTGAGACCCAGAGAACTCAAGTCGGGTAGGCAGTGGCCTGGCTCCACGGTCTGCGTTTAGCCTCAGTGCTGCCTGTTGTGTGTGTTAAACACACACACACAGACACAAAACCTTTGTATTTTAAAGTATAGGGTAATGGCCATTGTATAAGAGTTCAGAAAACATAGGAAAATATGAAAACACAAGAAAATTCTGCCACTTAGAGGTTTTGTTAAGATTTATATTTCTGGGCTCGGCGCCTGTGGCTCAATCGGCTAAGGGAGTTGGAGGTTGCTATGAGCTGTGATGCCATGGCACTCTACCCAGGGGAATAGCTTGAGGCTCCGTCTCAAAAAAAAAAAAAAAAAGATTTATATTTCTGGACTTGGCGCCTGTGGCTTAATCAGCTAAGGCGCCAGCCACGTACACCTCGGTGGCGGGTTCGAATCCCCAGCCTGGGCCCGCCAAACAACAATGATGGCTGCAACCAAAAAAAATGGTCGGGCGTTCTGGCAGGCGCCTGTGGTCCCAGCTACTTGGGAGGTGGAGGCAAGAGACTCGCTTGAACCCAGGAGTTGGAGGTTGCTGTGAGCTGTGATGCCATGGCAGTCTACCCAGGGGGATAGCTTGAGGCTGTGCCTCAAAAAAAAAAAAAAAAAAGATTTATATTTCTGTACGTTCTTCTCTGCGGCAGAACTCTGCCATTTGTTAGCTTTCAACAGGTGGTGGGTGTGGGCAGATGGTTTAGAATACATTTTATTTTTTACCTTTCGAATTCTTTTGGTTGTACTTATTTTGCTATCTCATTCTTCCACTTTGTTACTTTATCATGAAAAAGATTTCTTGTATTCAAAATAGGTTAAATTCAGTTTTTAAAATCTCTCTCTCTCTCTCTCTATATATATATATACATATATGTTATGTAGGGACTCTTTGTATAACTTGGAATTAAATACTCATTAAATATCTGTTATGACTATTGTTCTGTCGTGTCCAGTATTGACTCTTGGCAAGCAGGTGATCAGGGAAGGGTAACTGAATCAGAACGTTCACCTGTGGTCAGTCAGTGATTGAATCTAAAGACTTACCACTGCACTGCTCTAGGGTGTCTGGTTTAACCCTGCTGTCCCTACAGTCTCCTTCACCTGTAAGACCATGTTAACCTCACAGAGCAGCAGGACTTCAGAACCCTGAAGCTCAGTGTACTGTGTTGTAAATATGTCCTGTTGCTTGTGTCCAGACAAACTGGATGCAGACTACATCAAGAGGTACCTGGGTGATTTGACCCCGCTGCAGGAAAGCTGCCTCATCAGGCTTCGCCAGTGGCTCCAGGAGACCCACAAGGGCAAGGTGAGTGCTGGCACCAGCACCCGGGGTACGGTCTGCATGAAGCTGCAAACTCTCTCGCTCTGTCCGTAGTTGCCAAGAGCAAATATTCCTGATTGACATATTGGAAATGTTCTTCTGATCTCAAAATTACTGAATTTGTATCTTATGTTTGGCTTCTGAGTCCTTGGTGGCAAGTTGTAGTACATACCCTTCCAAAATTAATTAACTATATATTTTTAGACTTTATAGGGAGAGCGTACTCTAGATTAAAGGTCAAATTACAAAGCAGTAGTGTCTTCCAGGTATTCATACATTTAAATTTCAGAGGTTTAAAAGGAGTTCTGAGATTAGAAGTATTTGAGCTTGAATTTGGAGAGTTTGTGTTTTTGTTTTTGAGACAGAGTCTCACTTTGTCACCCTTAATAGAGTGCCGTGGTGTCAAAGCTCACAGCAACCTCAAACTCTTGGCTTAAGTGATTCTCTGGTCTCAGCCTCCTGAGTAGCTGGGGCTACAGGCACCACTACCACGGCCAGCTATGTTTTGGAGATGAGGTCTTGCTCTGCCTCGTGCTGGTCTCGAACTTGATAGCTCAGGCAGTCCACTGGCCTTGGTCTCCCAGAGGAATTTGGAAGTTTTTGATGACATTTTAGCCTCATGAGGAATTAGATTTATAATAAGTAGCAAGCAGAGGCTGGTTTGCACGTCTAGCAAGTTACCAGTGCATGTTGCTGGCCTAATCTCTAGTTTGTCAGTCCTGGTTACTAGAGACCAAATAACTATACTATTTAATTCTAGTCATGCAGAAAATAACCATAGTGATAATAGCTACTGTGTGTTGTGTGCCACGTACTAGATCCCATTTTAAGCTCTTTATTTAAAAATAATCTTCCTAACAGCTCTAGGTGCAGTTTTCCTCATCTCTGTTTTACACAGGAGGAAACTGGGGCACAGAGAAGTTCTCAGAACTAGCAAGTGATGGGTCAGGATTTGAACCAGGCCTTTTGGTTCTAGAACCTGCATTTGTGGCCACTTCCTTATAACTGTGGTCCTTTGTGAGTGAAGAGGCGACTGGCAGCAGTGCCGTCCGCAGAGGCCCGTGCGTTAGCACTGTCCGCCACTGAAGCAGTCAGCTTCTAGACTCTGACTTTTCATTTGAGTCGTTAGATTAAGTGATGCATATACAGGAGAGTGCATAGATCATAACAATTCACAAATTTATAATAGTTCATAGAATTGAAAGATTTGCTTAAGAAATTATGTATGCTTTTGCTCTACTTTGCTGAAACTAGAATGGAATACTGTAAAGATTATTCCGACTAATAACAATGATTTTCTGAAGTGTTAAGGAACATTTTTCTGGTGATAGCTCATTTTGAATAGCATAAAAAAGCAGCTCACTGTTGGTAAGAAGTGGGAGTTTTACAGTCTTATTCTCCTAGCAACTTGGTGTTTTCCCTTAGTAACTTTTAATATTGCTCAGAAACATCTTTTTCTCTTAATAGATTCCAAAAGATGAGCATATTCTCCGGTTCCTACGTGCTCGAGATTTTAATATTGACAAAGCCAGAGAAATCATGTGTCAGTCCTTAACCTGGCGGAAGCAGCACCAGGTAGACTACATTCTTGACACCTGGAACCCTCCCCAGGTCCTTCAGGACTACTACGCAGGCGGCTGGCATCATCATGATAAAGGTGAGGTGTAGACTTGAAGCTGCATTTCTATAGTTATCTGTTTTGGTATGTCATTGAAGATATCCTTAGAGACCCCCTTCCGTAGACTTAAGGGGCCCCGTGAGTACATTGTCCCTCCTCACTTTCAGAATTTGGAGACTTTCCCCAGCTTGAACACATGAGTGGTAAATCTCGCTGGGGACACACTCCCCCAACCCTCGGGCAGCCCAGGAGGGCTGCGACTGCTTCCTCAGGGACTCAGAGGGCAAATGACTTCGCTTCCCTAGTTGAGGAGTTAATTGTGACCTGTTAAAAACACTGAAATGTTTGCAGCGGAATTTTGTCAGTAACTTAGTGCCAATAAAGGAACTTTGCAGTGACGTAAACCTGTACACTGCTGTAACATGCATAGCTGGGTATTTCACATCCCAGCAGTGGTAAGCGTCCGCTTCGCGAAGTAGGACGAGCATAGAGGGACAGTGGGGTACTTCAGTGAAGATAGTTTAAATGAGAAGTTTAATAAAAAGGAAAATGTATTAAAATCAGAAATTAGAACATAGCTCATTTGAATTGCTTTACATATCACGCCTTACAAAAGACCCGCATTATCAAAGATGTGCTCTGATTCCTGATCCAGAGTTTGGTCACAACTGAGCTGCAGACATTGGAGGGCAGCCGCGAGGGACAGCTTAGGCCTGGCTTCCTCTCTTGCCTCTGAACAAGGGCAGGACTAAGCTCTGACTTGTCTGTATTTCTCAACTTAATCTTTTGTATTTCTCCAGGTTATTTGTAGCTTTATTAATTTTTACCACAAGCATATAATAATATTCATACGTATAAACCTGCATAGTTGACCACCTCCTTAAGCTAACCTAATTTTCATAGACCGAGCCATATAGCAGGCCTTGTTCCTTGTGTTGACCACCCCTGTATGTGGACCAACTTGGGCGGTCACATTACAGAGGTGCTGCTGTATTTATTCTGCTTTGTGACCCAGTCCTTAAAAGGTTAAAAAGTTTGATAGTGAGACATTGACAGGTGTGTCTTACTAAATGTTGGGGAAAACTTAGAAATTTGCCCTTCAACAAGATTTGGGGGCACAGAAAACATTTTGCTTTAAGTAGGACAGTTTTGTAAAGCTAGACTCTCTGTCCTTGGATGTGGAGTCCCTAGGGGAGAGATACAAGGTCAATGTTGGTCCCTTTCCCCTATGTCAAGATGACACTCCTTCTCCTCCACTAGCAACAGAAGACAAGTCTCAGCTCCTTTTCAGGACCACAATCCTTCTGGGTTCTTTCCGCTACTCCCCTGACATCGGGTGCTGGGAGGCTAGGGGTGCCAGCACCACCTCTTCCCCTCTGTGTAGCTGGTCCTGATGAGAGGGCATCACATAATGAGTCAGGTTCCTCTTAGGCGCCACCTGTCAGAGCTCCAGGCTGCGAAGAAGTAGAGAGCCAGCATGTTCTGGTTGGTGCAGATTTCAGGATTTCCAGAACATTCTTATTTATGTTCATCTTTAGAGTGGGAGGGAATTGAGGGAGGCTAGCATTTTAAAAAATCTTGATGTTAACTTTTTAATAACTTACGAAACTATTTTTCTAAGAAGAGAAATTTTAAAGGTACTCTATATTCATAGAGAAAGTGTCTGTGGGTATTCCTGCTGTTGAAGATCAGGACTTCTGCCCAGCCCTGCTTGTTTGATGAGGGACTGTGTCCAGTAGGGGTGGTTCCAGCCAGGCCCTGGTGGGGCTGCAGCTCGGCCCCCACACACACACACACACAGCCGTCTCCAGGGTGCTGTGTCAGTTGGCTCTTGTCTTTTACAATTTTGCGGGGCAATAGATGGACACATCACCACACACGGAAATCAGTTGCTGCTTTTGTGGGAGGAAAGGAAAACGCATTTCCTCAAGGTTCTCAGAGTTGTTTGTTCAGCGTCACATCAGGGGTGGTGTAGATAATACTTTTCCTTCCCCTCTCCTACAGACGGGCGGCCTCTCTATGTGCTCAGGCTGGGGCAGATGGATACCAAAGGCTTGGTGAGAGCCCTGGGAGAGGAGGCCCTGCTGAGATACGTAAGTGCTGGGCTGTGGGGACGCCATGCTACGTTTTGTCTTCACACTTCCTTTTTCTGCCAGCAGAATTGGTTTCTTGCAGTGGACCTGTTACAGTAGACATGTATTGCTTTTGTAGTTAGAAAGGAAATATATGCTTTAATTTCAACAAAGGACACAAAAGTTATAAAAATGTTTTTCACAGTGGGGGCATCAGTGAACCAGTGTCCCTCCTCATGGTGCCTGCTTTGGAGCTGATTCTGGGCCACCCTTTTCCCTTCACTCCTTCATCACAGTGGTCCCTGCCCTTCCCTCCCACTCTCCTGAGATGTTTTGCGTGTCCTATCTCTTAATTGTGTTCTTTCTGCTGGCATGTCCTTACCGCAGGCTCTTAGCCTTCGGTCTGGGATCTGGACCTTCATAAACTCCTGCCAGCCTGTCTTCTCCCTGACTCCTTGCCCAACCCCTTCCATCCTTTCCCAGAGAAGTATGTGGGTCTTAATTTAAAAATAAACAGAAACTTAGGCCAGACGCAGTGGCTTATGCCTGTAATCCTAGCACTCTCGGAGGTTGAGGCGGGTGGATTGCCTGAGCTTACAGGTTCAAGACCAGCCTGCAAGAGTGAGACTCTGTCTCTTAAAAAAAGGCCAGGTGTTGTGGCGGGCACCTGCAGTCCCAGCTACTCGGGAGGCTGAGGTAAGAGAATTGCTTGAGCCCACGAGTTTGAGGTTGCTGTGAGGTATGATGCCATGGCACTCTACCGACAGCAACAAAGTGAGACTCTGTCTCAAAACAAGAACCAGAACCTTAAAGGCCCATCTGTAATCTCATGCTAAGATTTCTGATGATAGCTTCTTGTTATAGATTCTGCCAGGCTCTCCCACCATGTGTGTTTGTGTGTGTGTATACACATCCATGCGTGAACACAGACACACACACACATGCAGGTATGGGTGGACTTCTTCCACAGGGAAGGTTTTGTTCCTCTGAGTTGAAGGGCTTCGCGTCTCTTCTGAGACTGCCTTTTCTCCTGGCTGCTGTGTGTGGAATCAGTGTCCCCACGCTTCACAGGCACTTCTGTCCTCCTGTTCCACATGCGCTTGTTCTGAAGACAGAGCCCTGCTCACTGGGTGATTCCTCTCAACTGTTATTTCCCTTCCGATAGCCGTTACCTTTGCCATTCTTTTTTGAGAGTAAAGGTTCTTGGTGGTTGTTGGGAATGTGTTCGGCACACGTGGAGACGTGAGAAAGCGGACTCGCTGCCTTCCTGTGCACACCTGCCTTGCTGTGCGTGTTAACGTCGCCCTCCCCCAGAGCTCGGTTTGGCAGTTTCCAGCTCCGTGGACTAATCCTGGTAAATCTTTATGGCCCTTTCATGTGTAGGTTCTCTCCATAAATGAAGAAGGGCTAAGACGATGTGAAGAAAATACAAAAGTCTTTGGTCGGCCTATCAGGTAGGTGTGGGATTTTAAATATATTTCTAGTTGATTTTTAGAACAAAAGTCTAGTAGTTTACTGTTTTCCAAGGTGTTCTAAAAAGTACAAAATAGATACATGTGTAATATGGGCACTTGGCTGGTGGTTTTGTGCTCCCAGGCATTGCTGGCACGTCAGTCTGGGGGTGCGCCCGTCTGCTTAGTCTGTGACCCTCAGGAGCCCAGGCTGCAGGCTGTCTGCTTGCTTGTTTTTGCTCCCTCTCCCAGACTGTTCTGTGTTCTTGAACCATACTTCTGGTTACTATAAACTGGTGAAAACGTGCAGTGATTTGAGGTTGACATTGAGAAGGGTGCAGGTGGTTCACTAGAATGTAAGCTCCGTGAGGCAGGGGTTTTGAGGGGTTTTCCCTCTCACTGCTGTATTCTTGGCTCTTGAGACAGTACTTGACTCAGTAAATATCTGTGGAAGAACAATAGCTCAGTGCATATTAAGATGCAGGGTGTGTGCTCTATTGGCGGCAGGTCAGGGAGCGGCTTGGCGCGCCTCCGAGAGCATTCCGTGGCCTTGCCTGTGGCATCACGGAGCATGTCTGAGAGAGGTTTTTAGTCATTGTCAGTCATGGATTGCTTTGATATTTTAAAGATTGATCTTACCATGCAAATTCTGTTTGTTTTACCCAAGAAATACAGAGTTCATAGCAGTATACTTTTTAAAAAACTGGTATATATTTGGAAATAGCTATCAGTGACCAAACAGAGAAAAGTACAGGACACAGTTTGCTAAACACTTCTCTGGGCAACCTGCAGCTCGTGGACCTGCCTGGTGGACCTGGAGGGGCTGAACATGCGCCATTTGTGGAGGCCGGGGGTGAAGGCCCTGCTGCGCATCATTGAGGTGGTGGAGGCCAACTACCCCGAGACGCTGGGCCGCCTGCTCATCCTCCGCGCGCCCAGGGTGTTTCCTGTCCTCTGGACGCTGGTGGGTGTGGAGCCTGTTTTGTGGTAACTTTTAGCATCTCTTGCCCTTTAGAAGGCAGATGCACATGTCGGTGACCTTCTGTTTTAACCGGTTAGGAAAAAACAAATGTGCCAAAACAAAATTTCTTAAATTGTTTAAAGAGGGGAACAAAAGCAAAATTTTTCTGAGTGTCTTGATGCCATGCAGACAGACTTTACAGAAAAAGGCTGTCAGTCCCTTGCTCCTGCCCTCACATTTGTATCACATTATAATTTTATTCTTTGAAGGTGAGACAGCAAAGCAAATGTGACCGCATGGTCTTCTCTACTCACTTCCAGGTTAGTCCATTCATTGATGACAACACCAGAAGGAAGTTCCTCATTTATGCAGGAAACGACTACCAGGGCCCTGGAGGCCTGCTGGATTACATTGACAAGGAGATCATCCCCGACTTCCTGAGTGGCGAGTGCATGGTAGGTTTGGGCACAGAGCTGCACACACAGCTACTTGCAAAGGAGGGAGGTGGATGTGGGTTCGCACAGATGATTCTGAGGATTTGTACTTTGGATTGTTTGTTTTTGTTTTGTTTTTCTTGGCTGTCATCTCTGATCCAAGGTTAAACTGAAGAGAACCATTTAGGTAATGGATAATGTACATTTCTTCATTCTTAAATACAATTGAGAATTTGTTTTAGAATCTATTTGTAGTTGCTTTATATGTACAGCTTTTTATGTGTGAATCAGATCTTTAATTGTTTTAGAGGTGCTATGCATTAAAAAGAATACTACTAAAATCAAATCATTTCTCAAGATTTCTCCCTTGACAATAAATTAATCAAAGTAACATTTTTGAAGTGGAAAAATTAAGAGAAGTAGTTTTATTTCATGTAAATTTGGTGTTTTTGATGCATTGAGACAACCAGGCAAGGACGTCCACTTGTATCCCCTGTGTGGTGAGAAGCCCGCGCAGCCCCTCGTGCACAGGTGCACCCTGGGAGAGTTCAAGAAACCAGTGTCTGGGCTCGGCACCTGTGGCTCAAGTGGATAAGGTGCCAGCCACATACACCTAAGGTGGTGGGTTCAAATCCAGTCCGGGCCCGCCAAACAACAGTGACGGCTGCAACCAAAAAATAGCTGGGTGCTGTGGCGGGTGCCTGTGGTCCCAGCAACTTGGGAGGCTGAGGCAGGAGACTCGCTTGAGCCCAGGAGTTGGAGGTTGCTGTGAGCTGTGATGCCATAGCACTCTACCCAGGGGGATAGCTTAGGCTCTGTCTCAAAAAAAAAAAAAAAAATCACAGTATAAGTAAATTATTGGACTGTGACTTACCAGGAGCCCCTGAGATAAACCCTTAGGTCAAGTTTATGAAACCCACACGCTGGGTTCATTGTCCATGTTTTTGCTTGTCAGTAGTGACAGCTAGAGAAGTTGAGCTGGAGTTGGAGAGTCGCTCTGCACGTCACGCCTGCAGGTGTCACGTGCTGACTTCTGTGGCGCGCTCCCTCCTTGTATGAGAGTGTTTGTAACTGATTTGAGCTGTCCAAACTTTGGCCTCGTAGGACTTCTCTACAACTCTGCTGAGCTGCTGTTCAGGCAGATGTTGAACAGGAGGCCTTTCCCTTCCACTCCCAGTGGCTAGAGAGTGTTTGACCACCATTCAGTTTTCCGTTTTCCTGACATTACGTCATTGCTGTGACATTTTTCCCTTCATGCTGCACTGTGAGCCCAAGACTGTAGTGTTGATTCTGTACATAGTTGCCTCCCAGGACTGATAATATCGGGAGTCCTTGGATTTCATGAACTTGAGTGTGAAGTCATTGTATTAGGTCATTTAAGGAAATTTATGATATATACAAATTCTAATTCATCTTCACCTGTTTCAAGCAAATTCAAAAGAAGTTCACCTTTATTAGTTTTTTGCTGGTGTTACAGACCAGTCATTGACTTGGATCAGACACAGAGCTATATTCATTGATTATATATCTTGACTATTATGTCATGTAATAAAAATAAAGCCTGTGGGCTCAGCGCCTGTGGCTCAAGTGGCTAAGGCGCCAGCCACATACACCTGAGCTGGCGGGTTAGAATCCAGCCCAGCCCGCCAAACAACAATGACGGCTGCAACCAAAAAATAGCTGGGCATTGTGGCAGGCACCTGTGGTCCCAGCTACTTGGGAGGCGGAGGCAGGAGACTCGCTTGAGCCCAGGAGTTGGAGTTTGCTGTGAGCTGTGATGCCACAGCACTCTACCCAGGGTGACAGCTTGAGGCTCTGTCTCAAAAAAAAAAAAAAAAATTAAAAATAAAGCCTGTGGCTATTGAGAATAAAACTTTTCTTAAAATAAGGTGGGCACTGTAGCTCAGAGCGCTGGCCCTGGGGCAGTGAGTTTGAGCCTAACCTTGGCCTGATTTAAAAAAAAACAAAAAATACTTTTTTTAAAGTAATGATTTTCCTTTACACTGTAGTATACAAACTAATAATTACTTTATATAAACCAGCTTAGTAATTGAGTCCAGTGCCTTGTGCATATTAGTATGAATTCTGGGGCCTCAACTATTCTTATTTATTCTAAGTAAAGCATAGGTATTTAAGTGGTTTGTTAAAAAATATATTGCTCAGTAGTACAGAACATTTTGCGACCTTGCCAGTGTTTTCCATTTTCTAAGCAGCTGCTGGGAGTTGGTGTGGTACTGGCCTGAGGGTCTGGGCCTCTCAGGATGGGTTTGTGTTTGCTCAGCTCTCACCACCTTGTTTACATTTCCAGTGTGAAGTGCCGGAGGGCGGACTGGTCCCCAAGTCGCTGTACAGGACTGCAGAGGAGCTGGAGAATGAGGACCTCAAGCTCTGGACGGAGAGCATCTACCAGTCTGCGAGCGTGTTCAAAGGCGCCCCGCACGAGGTACCCTGCCCGGCACCCTGCTCCGACCTCTGCCAGCCTTCCTTCAGAACAGTAAACCCGTTTTTCTGGTCTCTGTCTTTAGATTTTCCTTGACACTTGGTATTTGGTTTTGGTAAATGTCAGCGTGGAGGAGTGAATCTCTCAGACTCACTCAGGAAGCAGTGTCCCCGGCAGGTCGATGAGAATACCCGGAGGAATTCTGATTTTTCGCCTTCCATTTTACTAAAGACCCTTAGCACAGAGGTCCGAGTAGCAGACCTTTCCCTGTAGGAAGATTTTGCTCCTGAATTTAGTATATTTAATGGTTATAGAACAAGTTTTATTTGATGATTTTTCTGGACTAGCTTTGGTTATTTATGTTTTTAAGGAATTTGCTGACTTTTGTAAGTCTTAATTTGATCAAAGAGAAATAGCACATCTGTTTCTTTCTTGCTGGCGTGCTGTGGTGAAGAAGTAGGATTGTGCTGTGCTCTTACGCACCTGTGTCTGTGCTGCAGCA
Organism: Galagoides demidoff; assembly: GCA_963574575.1. NCBI lineage: Eukaryota > Metazoa > Chordata > Mammalia > Primates > Galagidae > Galagoides > Galagoides demidoff. The sequence goes on from CAUYQV010000519.1 coordinate 11,969, forward strand.
TCGCGGGCAACCCAACCTGCACCTGGACTTGCCCTTCCTAATGCTGAGAGTCTTTCATACAGTCCAAAGGGGTTGTGACACACAAGGTTGAGAACCGCTGCTTTAGGGGAAGGTTTGTGGCTCAGAGTTATTGGAGCGTATGGTGGCACTTTGTACAGAGCAGGTGTTGAGTGTGACTTTGGGGCTGGCTTGGGCTGGTAGTGGTGGCCCAGAGCTGACCCCTTCCCGCTTTCTGCCCTCACGGCACCTGGCTCAGGTCATTTCTGGGATCAGCGCCTTCCCATATGGCCACCCTGACACTTGTGAGGCAAGTGCACAAGGAAATCCTGCTGCTGTGATTTGAATAAGCGGAGACGACTTTGGTGGGTCTTACTCAGGGTGTTACAGGGGGAGTCTCAGATTTCCTGACTGTCTTGAGGATTATGTGTTAGAGGGCAGGCTCAATGAAGCAGAGTCCTTGGCTGTGTTTATTAAGTAACTGTCGAAGTCATGCATAGTTGAAGAACTTAGGGACAGGGTATGTTTCAAGTGAGTCACAGGGCATCTGTAAACATGAAAATGGTAAAAACTTCAGTTCTCTTCTGGGGATTAGATAAAATACAGATCCAAGACAGTAGTACACCTAAAATGCAGGACAAATTAAGTGTCCTATTGTGACTGCAGGAAGGAAGTGCCTGTCAGAATGGGGGCCAGGGTCTCAGTGTGGGTCTGCTCTGGGGAGCCACTTTGCTGCAGAGTTGGCTGTGCTGTGTAGTGCCACCTGCTGCCCTTGACTATGTAAAAAGGCATTCGGCAGTGGGAGGTGGCAGTGGTAGGACCCAAGGAGGAATCTGGCTCACAGAGCCACTAGTGCAGAAGGTACAGTGGGAACAGGCATAGGCTTCCTCGGGTGGAGGTTTTTCAGTGAGCACAGACCTCTGTGGGCAGACTCATCCCCACACTGATCTTGGGAAGCTAACTTTGTTCCCTGCTGGGAAGCTTTCTGACTGCAGCGTGTAAGTTCAGGTTTGAGATCGGCACTCCGCAGATGGGGCACTCCCACCTCTACCCCCAGAAAGCCACCCAGCCCTGCCTGCCACCGTGCCCTTGTGCAAGCCTCATGTGGCAGGCCTGTGCCTGTGCCCCTGCCTTGCCCCAGCTCGGGGCCCTGCTCTCAGGCCCTCTGCCTGCTGTTTATCTTGCTTCTGCCTTCTCTGGGCCTTTCCAGTGCTCTGCAGCTTCAGATGGGTTGGAGTGCTGTCTACAGGCTGGGGACTGGGATCCTTGAGCTGTAAATCTGGGTCACAGAGAGCGCAGGGCCTGATGGACAAGGCTTAGGGCGGGGAACATTGGTTAAAAGAACAACAAGACCAAGTGTGAAGGCCAAAGGGTCCCAGCACAGACATTGGGCTGAGCAGCCCTGGAGGGGACACTGCTGTCACGGTGTGGCATGGGACTGGGTGCTCATGGGGCTTGGTTGGCTGGTGCCGCCTGTCTTTCCAGATTCTCATTCAGATTGTGGATGCCTCTTCGGTGATCACTTGGGATTTTGATGTGTGCAAAGGGGACATTGTTTTTAACATCTATCACTCCAAGAGATCCCCTCAACCACCCAAAAAAGACTCGCTGGGGGCCCACAGCATCACCTCTCCAGGAGGGAACAACGTGCAGCTCATAGACAAAATCTGGCAGCTGGGCCGTGACTACAGCATGGTGGAGTCGCCTCTGATTTGCAAGGAAGGAGAAAGCGTTCAGGTAACACCACGCCTCAGATTCCGTGCGGTGGCGACTCTGTCTCGAGAAGTAAGAGTCTTTTGCTTCATCCCCCCACCCCCACCCCCGCCCCCCGCAAGAAGCCTGTGCAGCTTCTTGAGGTGCTGCCTGTGCACACGCCGTTAGGTGTGTGCAGATGTGTTTCTGCTGCTTGACAATCAGGGGGACCCAGGAAGCCGCGTGAGCCCTGGAAGAAAGGCGCTCAGCCTCAGCAGTGGTTTGGGATGGAATCCATGACTTACATCTAAAGCGCATGGATTTTCTCAAAAGCAGCACATGACAGGAAGGAAAGAGCGTTACGTGCTCGTGTACAGCTGGGTTCCAGAAGACTCCACTGAGGCATAATTTGACCATGGCGTGTTTGTCTTTTTCAAAGGAAAATCACCCTAAATAGAAGTGAGAGGAACAAGCACTTAGAGAACTATTAACTCTCATCACCAAACACTCTAATTTGTTTAAAAGTGCTGTCAGTTCATTTTTAACATTTTGGCCTGCTATTTTGAGCGCTCTGCCCTTCATAATAGATGCATGATTTTGCTGCCTTTGCAGTTCTCAGGGATAAGCCTGTCATTGGTCTTAGGTACAGATTAAAATCATGAACATTTTAAGCTGCATTATCGGTCTTTAATTCCAGAATTAATGGAGAAAGTAATTTTCATAGACTGAAGTTCTCCTGTAGATTGACAGCCTTTTACCCATAATCTGCTGGTGGATTATTGGAATCATGTCAGAGAAGGAATTGCCTAGTCCCAAGAACCTCCGCTGAACCCCCAGCCCAAGCAGACAAGCGGAGGGCTCCTCCAGAGCTCTGCCAGGCACCTGCTTCTGTGTGGCCTCCCTCCCCACGGGGGAATGGCCTCATCAGGACGCCAGGCGCACAGTCTGTCCCTGCGGCCTTCCCAGCACACAGCAGAGGCCTTGCCACATTCAGCAGATGGAAGGACATTATTGAATTCCTGATAGTGAACCAAAATAGCAGGCCTTTAATCCTGCAGAAATGGTCACAGTTACTGTCAGATGCTAATGAGACACTGCCCTTGGCATTTGTCAGAGCCATTTTAGGGAGGGATCAGAAGGAAGCCCTCCTCAGCTGCTACTGCCTTACTTGTTTTAGGGCTCCCATGTGACCAGGTGGCCGGGCTTCTACATCCTGCAGTGGAAGTTCCACAGCATGCCCGCGTGTGCCGCGACCAACCTGCCCCGGGTGGACGACGTGCTGGCCTCCTTGCAGGTCTCCTCCCACAAGTGCAAAGTGATGTACTACACCGAGGTGATCGGCTCTGAGGATTTCAGGTGCGGCTCCCCTGCCCACAGCAGCTGCTGGGTGTGGTCAGACAGAGGCTGGAGTTCCGTGTTGCCTGTGGGGGTCAACAGGGACAGTGGGTGATAGGGATGCTCAGGGAATAGCATCAGGGTCGTCCTTGGCACCGAGACTCCCTGCACGTGTGCAGTGGGAGGGGGTCAGGGAGGCCTCGCCGCCTGCTTCTCCATATCTGTGCACAGGCCGTGGCAGGTGGGCTACTTTCAGGTGGGTTCTCATGCCCTGTCCCCACCCCCCCACCATGCTGTTTGCAGAGGTTCGATGACCAGCCTGGAGTCCAGCCACAGTGGGTTCTCCCAGCTGAGCGCCACCACCACCACCTCCAGCCAGTCCCACTCCAGCTCCACGGTTTCCAGGTAGTGCCGCGATGCCTGTGCCCGGCGTGCGGAGGGGATGGCCACGCCTGCTCCGACAGCCAGCCGCACTCCGCCGCCCCCATGGCGACATTGTGCAGACTCCTCACCTCTAGATAGCAAATAGCTCTCCAGATGGTTAATGTAGTCATTTGACCCCAGAACTGTCTTGGCAGGTAGTTTTAACTCTAACCCTAACTCAATAGCCATAGATTTTGTATACAGCGTGCACAAAGTCAGAGCACAAGGGCTCTCCTAGGAGAAAAGCAGTTTATATACTAATTAAGAGTGACTTTATCTCAAATATTGATGCAAAAAATTTTTCCAACAAACTCCACATTGTCCATTAGTGAGTGAATTCCTGTGACATCCTTCAGAGATGAGTCCCACCTCCTCCCACGGAGCAGAAGCTGCCAACTGGTTTCCCCTAAACTGCACTGTAGTCCTTATGGCTCCTTGCTGGTAGTCGAGATGGCCCTTGAGGTCCCTTCTCCTCTGAGGCCTCAAGGGCAGTCTGAGGAGCACCCAGTCCCAGCCCCATCCATTCACTGTTCTAAAGTGGGTGCAGTGGCTCAGGAGGGACTCCCGGGACTCCCTGCGACTTGAGGAAAGCGCCGCCATCATTAAACATTACTGTCTCTTCCTCCTCTTCAGATCTCTTTGATATTTTTCAGACCAGGGTTTTTCTGTGTGTCAGCTTGGGTATAGGGGATTCTTCCCCCTTTTTCTTCTGTCGCCCTTAACTGCAGCGTGTTCTGAACGCATCGTAGGTCCATCTCTGTGCTCGCTAGTGGCTTTCTGCCCTCAGAAAGGGTAGCCTTTCTGGTCACTGGAGGGTATTTTGGAAGCAGAGTAAGTCACATTTGCTATGTTAACACTCTACAGTGTGTTTTTCACTAACCAGCACAGCACCCCACATTGCCACTTGAGGGTGGCGTGTGGCCTGTAGGAGCCCTGCTTCTTTGTGCGTGGAAATTGTAGACTTGTGTGTGTATGCATGCGTGGCGATGGGTGCTGGTGGGGAGGGGGCAAATAGAAACTTAGGTCAGGTCACAGAGGATTCTCCATAGAAGCAAATCAGTGTGAGGTTAATTTGCCTTTTACATTTATGTTTGATTCCTGATGACCAAGCTGCTCTATCTGGTGTAGGCCCTCATTTTTTTCAACTTTTTATGAGAAAAGCAGTTACTTGTGAATCTGTCCAAGAGTAGCATAGGAGTAGCCTCCATGATGAGGACATGAGAGGTGTTTTTATGTATGAGCAGAGACTGTGCTTTTAAAGGTGTGTGCTGAAACCTACACAGCTGTCCTGTGCGTGCGTGCCACCACGTCCATGCTAGATTGCGCTGTCCTGGCTCCACTCCGAAGGTGCTAGCGGTGCTGTGTGACTGCAGAGCCATAGGCTGCTTGCCCTGTGGAGGGGTCTGGGAGGGCTAGGGCAAGACCAGGCGAGCCCTCGCAGCGACCTGCATGCTGAAGACGGCTCTGGGCCTCTCCCGGGCTTGCCTGCCTTTCTGGGGCGCAGCTGTGTGTTTCCTTTAGGGGGTGAGCCCCTCACTGCACCTGAGGCCTGTCTCCCACGACACGGCAGGGGCAGTTAGTGCCTCCGTGCCGACTCCACTCAGCGCTTCCCGTTTCCAAATTATAAGGACCTGAGAAGGTCCCTGCTTTCTCTTTCTTCTCTCTTTCTCTGTGTCTCAGATGGCGATTTTGCTGACAGCTGCCAAGAAAACGCTCCACTCAACAGTCCTCATGTGCGCAGAGATGTTTATAGAACTATTTGAATTGCAGCCATCCCCCCACCCCCAGACTGAAGATCTGTTCTTTTTAAGTTGGTTCAGGAGGGGCGCGGTTTTACCCCTAGAGTTTAATGCATCCCTAGGGTTCAAAGCACATGACTGCACAGCACTTGCAGGGCTGCTCTGAGTAACACCCCCCACGCTCCTCGGGAGGAGGCCGTGGGGCATCTGGGGTTTGAGTATGCAGTTTGTGTATGTCTCTCTACTTTTAGTACCTTGCCACTCTTTTTAAAATGCTGCTGTCATTCCCTTTTTCTTTCCTCAGTACTAATGATTCTTTGGTTTTCCCTCTATTACCAGTGTCTTAATTCACTTTCCTTCCTAATCTCATTATTTGCATATCAAATTCTGTAAATGTTTTGTAAACATATTACCTCACTCTTGGTAATACGATACTGATAGTCTTTAAAAGATTTTTTTATTGTTATCTATAATAAATGTGAACTGTTTAAAGAAAAAAAAATGTCTTTTTCTTGTTGTGAAATGGCAGTCTCTCTTGAAGGCTTGAAATTCCTAGGGTATTTGAGAGGTTAAAGAAAGAAGACAGCTTCAGAACCCAGAGTCCTGGTGTTCTGGAAGTTCAAGAAGGGTGTTTAGCTTGTGAAGGACTATATATATATATATTTTTTTTTTTTTTTTGAGACGGAGCCTCAAGCTATCCCCCTGGGTAGAGTGCCATGACATCACAGCTCATAGCAACCTCCAACTCCTGGGCTCAAGCGAGTCTCCTGCCTCCGCCTCCCAAGTAGCTGGGACCACAGGC
>CAUYQV010000521.1:0-16876 GCA_963574575.1 Galagoides demidoff
CTGTGGTCCCAGCTACTTGGGAGGCGGAGGCAGGAGACTCGCTTGAGCCCAGGAGTTGGAGGTTGCTATGAGCTGTGATGCCATGGCACTCTACCCAGGGGGATAGCTTGAGGCTCTGTCTCAAAAAAAAAAAAAATTAAACAAATTTTTAAAGATTTCTTGAATCTTACATAGTGTTATTACTGAGATATGAAATTTCGTTATAAAAAGGTAGGAATGATTTCTAGGACTGAGGGTCTCTAAATGTTAAAAACTACATATTGAAACTATATAATAACACTTTTGTATAAAACTATCTCTTTTTTGGAGATGGAGTCTTACATTGTCACCCTGGCTACAGTGCAGTCATGTCACCATAGCCCTGGAGTGAGTGGCTACCTGGGGAAGGACACCTGGTAACCATTAGTACCTTGTGTGGCCGTTGGCTGGCTCTAAAAAACAGTTTTGTGAGCAGGCTAGAAATAGCTTCTCCGTAGAGCTGGCTTCTGTGAACCAAGGTTGAAGAAAATGACAGGACACCCAGCTCACTGTTAATTCATAACATGAAATGTGACTACCCAGTTTTTACTTTCTGGTAGGTACCCTATGTAAGAAGCCTATATCATAAGCAGAATGCCGCAGACTTTGAACTGTCAGAGACCCAAATCTGAGTCATCCTTGACCCTTGCTTTTCCCCGTCCACCCACAGCCCCATGTCTAGACCTTGTTTCTTTTCTTTTCTTTTCTTTTCTTTTTTCTTTTTTTGAGACAGAGCCTCAAGCTGTTGCCCTGAGTAGAATGCTGTGGCATCACAGCTCACAGCAACCTCCAACTCCTGAGCTCAAGTGATTCTCCTGCCTCAGCTTCCCAAGTAGCTGGGACTACAGGCGCCTGCCACAACACCCAGCTATTTTTTGGTTGCAGCTATCATCGTTGTTCAGAGGGCCCAGGCTGGATTCGAACCCGCCAGCTCAGATGTGTGTGGCTGGTGCCTTAGCCACTTGAGCCACAGGCACCTAGCAGACCTTGTTTATTTTCTAAATAACTCTCAATACTCTCTACTTTGTCCTACCTTCTTGGCTCTACCCTGGTCCAAGCCCCTACATCTCTCCCTGGATAACTTTATGGCTTCCCCATTAGCCTTCTGCTTAAAAACTGCTTAAAATCTATACTCCAGGCTGCCACCAGAGTCAAATTCTAGAATATAAATCTGACCACGTCCCTCCTCATGGTTCCAAGGCCTGATGTGATTTGGCCCTTGGCCACCTGTTCAATCTTTCTGTGATCTTTTCTCCCTCTTCCATCACTAAACTTAGAAATTTGGGCTTCTTTACTACTCAACAAATAAACTGGGTTCATTCCCATCACCTTTGCAGTTGTTCTTTCTTCTGCTTGGAATGCCCTCTCCCCAGATTTTCACATGGCTGACTGTCTTCATTTTATTCGGGGACCTTGGAAAATCTTGCAAAAACAGGTTCTGGACATTGCTCACTTTTGCCCTATGACACAGCTTCTTTCATCTGTGAACAGTCAGACTTGATAAACTGTCACTGGGGGAGCTCAACTCTGAAAGTCTGGGTTTTCTATTGCCAGGAGAAAATGCATATAAGTTATAGGCAGAGGGAAAGAAACATGAGTCTTCACATCTTGTCTAGGTCTCAAGAATGTTTGCATGCTTGTAAAGTTCTGTGTTGGGCAAAATAGGAAACTCTTTTCTCACTGTAAGTTAGTTGTCATTACTAACAGTCATTTTAGGAGTCAAATGACAATGAAGGCTACTTCTTTTTCTTTTTATTTTGAGACACAGCCTCACTTTGTCGTCCCTGGTAGAATGCCATGGTGTCACAGGTTACAGCAACCTTAAACTCTTGGGCTCAAGTGATTCTCTTGGCTCAGCCTCCCAAGTAGCTGGGACTAAAGGTGCCTGCCATGAAGCTCAGCTATTTTTTTTTTTTTAAGAGACAGGGGTCTTGCTCTAGCTCAGGCTAGTCTCAAACTCATGAATTCAGGCAATCCACCCACCTAGGTTTCCCAGAGTGTTAGCATTACAGGTGTGAGCCACCACCAGGTCCATTAGGCCTGACCTAATGAACACTATCTCAAAGGAGAAAAGCAATGGTGTCCATTGTACTTCACGGGTTTGCTTGTCTCTCCTGAGATGGGGGTGATTTGAGGATGTTTTCAGAACTTTGAAAGGGTCCACAGCTAAGAAGAGAAACTTTGGCCACACTCAATGGCTAATGCCTATAATCCTAGCACTCTGATTATTTGAGCTCAGGATTTCAAGACTAGCCTGAGCAAGAATGAGACCCATTCTCTACTAAAAGTTGTAAAACTAGCCAGCATAGTGGTGGGCACCTGTAGTCCCAGCTACTCTGGAGCTTAAGGAAAGAGGATTCCTCAAGCCCAACAGTTTGAGGTTGCTGTGAGCTATGATGGTACAGCAGTCTACTTGGGATGACATAGTGAGACTTTGTGTCAAAAAAAAAAAAAACCTATTCTACACAAGAGAGCTGAGAAACCAGTGTGGGTAATACTTGGTTATCATCCAATATTATTTGACTAGAAAATAAAGGAATGTTGCTGAACATCCTCCATTTAAAAACCAGTTCCTAGGCCAGGCATGGTGGCTTATTCCTATAATCCTAGCATTTAAGGTGGCCAAGGTACCGTGTTTCCCTGAAAATAAGACATTGTCTTATATTTATTCTCAAGAAGATACACTAGGGCTTATTTTTAGGGGATATCTTATTTTTATTAAGTATAATTCAACAATCTACATTTATTCAAATACAGTTAAGTCATCTTCTTCTGGAACCTGACAGGGGGAGCTCACCTTGTTGGCGGGGCTGGCGCTAGTGATGCGCGAACTCTTTTCCCCTAGCCTTTCGCACATGCGAAATAGGATGCCTGTGACCACAGTTGCCACCCACGCACCTGCGCAAGTGCCAACAGAAGGAGCTGTGGCAGATAAAATGTATTCCAGTCTTCCTTACCACTCCGCGCAGAAATGTATGGCGTAGCTATGCAGATATGCTGCATAGCCATGCACATCACTAGGTCTTATTATTGGTGTAGGGCTTATATTTAACAAATACATAGAAATCCTGCTAGGGCTTATTTTGGGGGTAGGTCTTATTTCTGGAGAAACATAGTAGGAGCATCTCTTGAGCTCAGGAGTTCAGACCAGACTCAGCAAGAGCTAGATGTCTCTCTACTAAAAATTAAAAAAACTAGCTGGGTGTTTTGGTGGGAGCCTGTAGTCCTAGTTACTTGGGAGGCTAAGGCAAGAGGATCACTTGAACTCAGGAGTTCAAAGATGCTGTGAGCTAGGCTGGCCACAGCACTCTCACCTGGGGCAACAGAGTAAGACTGTTTTGGGGGGGGGGATTAACTATTTACCTTGTTTGAATGAAAATTTAACTTGTCTTTGTAGCTATTTTTATTTTTGTTTTATTCTTAGTATATATTTCAATAGGGATGTACAATCAAAACAATTACTGGGGTGTTTTGTTTTCGAGCCCCGGCTAGAGTGCAACAGTTCCATTATAGCTTATTGTAACCTCCTGAACTCCACCAATCCTCCCACCTCATCCTCCTGAGTAGCTGGGACTAAAGGCTTGCACCACCTGATTTTTTAAATTTTTTGTAAAGATAGGTCTGGGTACTGTGTTTTAAAGTTACTTCAGGCCAGATGGGAGGCTCACACCTGTTATCCTAGCACTGAGATCAGCCTAGGCAACACAGATATAAAGAAAAGGAAAAAATTAGCTGGACTCAAGAGGATCGCTTGAACCTGAAGAAAAGAAATCTAACAAAATGTGTACAGGATCTGTACACAGAGAATTGCACTGATGAAAGAAATCAAAAGGCTCAGTGCCTGTGGCTCAAGCGGTTAAGGTGCCAGCCACATACACCTAAGGTGGCGGGTTTGAATCTAGCCCAGCCCGCCAAACAACAATAATGGCTGCAACCAAAAAATAGCCGGGCGTTGTGGCGGGCGCCTGTGGTCCCAGCTACTTGGGAGGCTAAGACAGGAGACTCGCTTGAGCCCAGGAGTTGGAGGTTGCTGTGAGCAGTGAAGCTACAAAACTCTACCCGGCACAGCTTGAGGCTCTGTCTCAAAAAAAAAAAAAAAAGAAAGAAAGAAATCAAAGAAGATCTAAATAAATACATGGAGAGACATTCCATGTTTATGGATTGGAAAACTCAATATTGCTAAGATGTCGGATTTTCCCAATATGATCTCAATGAAGTCACAGTCAAAATCCCAATAAGCTATTTTGGTACATATCAATAAAACGATCCTAGAGTTTATATGGATTTCTTTTTAATTTTAAATTTTACTTAATAATTTATTGTAGAGACAGAGTTTTCACTTTATCACCCTCGGTAGAGTGCCATGGCATCACACAGCTCACAGCAACCTCTAACTTAGGCGATTCTCTTGCCTCAGCCTCCTGAGTAGCTGGGACTACAGGTACCTGCCACATGCCTGGCTATTTTTTGTTGTTGCCAGAGCTGAACCAGCCACCCTTGGTATATGAGGCCGGTGCCCTATCCACTGAGCCACAGGGGCTGCCCTGAGAAGAACTTTTTAATGAAAAGGAAGTGTCTTGCCTTTTTGCCCGAGCTGGTCTGAAACTTGTGAGCTCCAGTGATCCTCTTGTGTCAGCCTCCTGAGCAAGATGAACTAAATCTTTAATCAGCCGGCAGTGGTGGCTGACACTGGTAATCCTAGCACTCTAGGCGGCCAAGGCAGGTGGATTGCCTGAGCTCAAGAGTTAGAGACCACCCCTCCTCTCTTAAAAATAGCTGGGCATTGTGGCCGCCGCCTGTAGTCCCAGTTACTTGGGGAGGCTGAGGCAAGAGAATAGTTTGAGCCCAGGAGTTTGAGGTTGCTGTGAGCTATGACGCTATAGCACTCTATCCAGGGCAAAAAAAAAAAAAAAAGGAAAAAAAAGAAAACTCTTTAATCCTCAAGACATCTCTGAAAACCAAGCTGAGTAGGAATAACCTACATGTTACATAATTTTAAAAGGCTCAGAAAAAGTTAAGCAAATTGCCAAAATAACAACTAATACATGATAAAGACTGGGATTCTAAATGTTTCTCTGGTGCTAAAGCCTTGTTATCTGGACACTAAATAACACCAACAGAGACTGGCACTATGAAAAAGCACCAGTGAGCCGGCAAGAAAATAGGATAGTAAGTAAAAAAAAAAATCTTAAGAAGGAAGGAGTAATCAACTGTGTTGAATGCTGCTGAAATGCCAAATGTGTTGTCTTTTAAACTTCACCCTCTATGAGGTAGACTCAGTAAAGAAGCTGAGGCACAGAACCATATATTTATTAACTGTTTGAGGCCACTGAGCCTGTAATGGGTCTTGAAAATCCGAGCTCTTAACCTCCACATTCTTATCTTATCTCTCAGTAGTCTTCAATAATTTGTTGTTGTTGTTGTTGTTGTTGTTATTTGAGACAGAGTCTCAATTTGTTGCCCAGGATAGAGTGCAATGGTGTCAATCTAACTCACAGCAACTTACATCTCCTGGGTTCAAAGGATCCTCCTGCCTCAGCCTTCTGAGTAGCTGGCACTACAGATGCCCCACTAATTTTTCTATTTTTTAGTGTGTGTGTGTGTGTGTGTAGTGTCTCATTCTTGGTCAAGCTGGTCTCCTGAGTGCAAGCAATCCACCCACCTAGGACTCCCAGAGTGCTAGAATTTCGGGAGTGAGCCTCTGTGCCCTGGCGATTTGTAAACATTTTATTTATTAATTTACTCATTTATTGTGTCTTAGGTTCGGCTGCCATAACAAATACCATATACTGGGTGGCTTGAACAACACATTTATTTCTCTTATTCTTGAGCTGTGGCCACCTGTAGTCCCAGCTACTGGGGAGGCAAGAAGGATATGTGGATGGATTGCCAGAGGACAGGAGTTCCAAAATGTAGTGTCCAATCATTGCGTCTGCGAATAGCCACAGCACTCCAGCCTGGGCAACACAGTGAGACCTTGTACCTAAAACAAAACAAATCAGCCTAATTATACAGCTGGTAAGTAGCAAAGCCTGTTTATGAACTCCGGCAACCTGATTCCAGGGCACACATGCTTAACAGTAGCATTCTTTTGCCTGACTTTGGAGTCCAGCTAAGTAGTTAAGACTTAATCTCAAAGATGGTGGGCTACTAGTTAGCTCGCCCCACACGTCAAGGGGTGGGGAGTAGCGCGTGTTGAGAAGGGCAGGAGAATCCTCAGAAATTTCTCCCAGGTCTTTTTTTTTGAAACAGAGCCTCAAGCTGTCGCCCTGGGTAGAGTGCAGTGGCATCACAGCTCATAGCAACCTTCAACTCCTGGACTTAAGCGATTCTCATGCCTCAGTCTTCCAAGTAGCTGGGACTACAGGCACCCGCCACAACACCCGGCTATTTTTCGTTGTAGTTGTCATAGTTTGGCAGGCCCAGGCTGGATTTGAACCCACTGGCTCTGGTGTATGTGGCTGGCGCCTTAGCCGCCTGAGCTACAGGCGCGGAGCCTCCCAGGTGTTGATCGCAGGACTGGCGCTGCATGGCTGCACAGTGGTCAAGAGGATACCTGGTCAGCTGCAAGGCCGGCCGACCTCGTGGCGCAACGGTAGCGCGTCTGACTCCAGATCAGAAGGTTGCGTGTTCAAATCACGTCGGGGTCAGTGTTTTTTTTTAATAAGACTTCAGCTGTTTCAATTTAATTCCTCCTCTTTTCGACTGTGGTCGAACACTGCGCTCGGGTCAGAGAAGCAGCAGTATTTCTCAGGAGAGGGAAAGGAAGGCTTTCTGGCTCGAAGTCCTGAGGCCACCCGGTCGGAGGATCCCAATAATTTCGTAGGGAGCTTTTGGGGCGGATCCGGGTAACTTAATTCTGGGCGGATATCGGGACTCCTGGGGAAAACGCAGCTCCGGACCGCTCAGCCCAAAGGGAGGAGGGTCAGGTGACCAAATAGGCGAGGAGGTCGCTCGGTCTCTGCCGGGCAAATCCTCTATCTACGCAGGGCTGGGCAGGCTTCCTGCGAATGCTTTTCCTTCACAACCGCAGCGGCCTCAACAGGCAGGAAGTAAGAATTCAAGCCCCAGAGAAGACAGCCTGAGATACTTCCCCGTAGACGAGGTGGCCGAGTGGTTAAGGCGATGGACTGCTAATCCATTGTGCTCTGCACGCGTGGGTTCGAATCCCATCCTCGTCGGTACGGGGCCTTCTTTCTAATTTTATAGCGTTAGGATGCCGTAGTGCCGATCTGTCCCCATGTCTCCCTCGCGCTCTTTCGCTTCCCCAGCGTTGTCTTCCATTCTCTTTTACTTTATCCTGAAATCCTAAAGAGCTCTTGTATAGTCGTATAGTCGTATGGAGCTGACTTGGCCTGGGAAATTCGGTGGCAGTATTTTTGCAGAGGGTGCCGTGGCTTAGATGGTTAAAGCGCCTGCCTAGTAAACAGGAAGTCCTGGGTTCGAGTCCCAGCGGTGCCTCCGTTCGTTCCCTGCTTTTGCATATCTTCTGCAAGGAGAGCCACAGGACCTTGCTGCATCCGACCCATATAATTTCCCGCGAATCCATTCTCTCACAGAATCCTCCAGGTGCCCTCCGGCATCCTGACGTCTTGTGGCCCTCAAGAACACCTCAAATTTGCGCCTCAACCTGCAACCAAGCACCGAAGTCGCATCGTCTGTTTCAGTATCAGTATCGCAACTTGGTTGTCACTTTCCTAAATGGTCCCCTAGTCTGTTAGTGTATTCTGCGTTTTTGTCTCCTATCCAAAATAAACTTCTCCGGAGAAGGCTGAACAGTAATGTGACTTTACATAGCTTTATTTTAAGCAAAGTTAATCAGCTGGCCGGTTAGCTCAGTTGGTTAGAGCGTGGTGCTAATAACGCCAAGGTCGCGGGTTCGATCCCCGTACGGGCCAGAAGTTGTGTTTTGGAAGTCTAGTAACTCTACTTGTTTTTTGAGACGTTTCCCTAATGTAACTAGGGAAAGCGCAGGAAGCAACATTTCCCACTCTGGAACGTTTCTTATCCATTAGAGAAACATGTTGGAGTTCAGTCTAAACTAAGAGTGTCTTGAGAAGGGTAACTGTAGAGAAACCAGAGTTTTCTGTGATCTGTTTCTAAATTTTATAACTATAACATACAACTCCTGAATTTACTATGTGAATTGTAAACAGAATGCCAGGGGTTGGGTCAAGTTTTTCTTAAAATTATTACACGTGGGACTGATCAGCAGCGTGTGGGAAATGGTGGAGAATGGAGCTGACAGTTGTTCCCAGTATTCCTCCAGAGCCAAGATGTCAAATCCACCCAACCCCTGCCTGTCCATCAGGACCTGAGAAGACAACCTCTTCCTTTCCTCTTCTAGATCACCTGGATGTGTTTCTCCTTTAACTGGATCTCTTAGCCCCTGTGAGTGATTATCTGTATCACATCTCCCCTCAGATCTACTTGCCTAAGACCAGGACCCCCATATTCTTCCCCATCAAGCCTGGGACCCTCACCCCACTCCCAGCAGGGGTCACAAGAGCGACACTTATTCCCATTCTGTTGGCTCATGAATCACTGCAGACCCATACAGACACAGCCTCAGCCTTAGCAGCAGCAGCACTTTAATTCCACAAAAACTCAGACAGCCAAAACTGATTAGAACACTCCACAACAGGTGGGCTTCAAAACCAGCAACAATTCTACCTGAACCCTGAGAGCAGTGAGACACCTCCCACCTCACTCCCTCCACCATGCAATGCATGCCTCCCAGCTCCACCTGGTTGGGGAAGTGGTATGGTAGAAGCCAGAGGGCAGAAGCAGGAGGTTATCCATGTGCAGGTGTGCATCCTTGCCTGGATGGTGATGGCCAAGGACCACTCAAACTCCCCCAGCCCCTGGCACCTGAGATACGCCTTTGGAGTCAGGACGGCCACAGTGGGGGCTGGGCCCTCTTCTACTCCCTTCTCTTGATCACATATAGGAATCATGTCCTCACCTTCAAGCCCAGACCTAAAGCTCTGTGTTCCCAGGGGTGGTGCTCTAGCTAGAGAAGAGTTGGAAAGAACAGGGTAGCTGCAGATGGCCAACTGAATAGAAGCAGAGCAACACCCCTTCCCATCAGGAGAGCCCTTAGGACTTCCCGATATACACCTGACTAGGGCCCACGGGATGGGCACCTGCCAGCTAAACGGATCTGGAAGAGCCTCCAACATATAGGCCTCCTTCAGCTAACAGTTCCCACCAGGGCTCCTTGAAGAGTCCTTAGGACCCTACTGGGCCCTGCCCTGGCCAGGCCCGACATCTCCTGCCCTCCGGTCACTTGCATAGGGCCTCCAACACCTCCAGAGTGCGTCGGATATCTCGGACTTGGCGCGCCAGTCCCTGAACCGGCTGCAAAGCCCGCTCCAGCTCCTCGCAGCGCGCCAGCAGGGTGTACATGCCCTTGATGCTCATATCCACGGCTTCTCCTAAGGAGTCCACGGCGTCGCGGTAGGTTTGAATGCAGCCCACGCTTAGCGCTGTCAGCTCCTGCACCGCGCCGCCCAACCCGCGAAGTAGACGGTCCACCCGGCCACCCAGCTCCCGACTCAGCCGCTCCAGATCCCGCAGCACGTCGGGGTCGATGGGCGGGATGACTGGTGTGGATGTGGGTGTGGGTGCAGGAGTTGGGCAGGGCCTCACAGGGGCAGGGGGCAGGGGTGGAGGGACGCCGCTCAGACGGATCTTGAGTTGCAGGTTGTTGGCGACAAAGTGGGTGAGGTCTCCGTGACGACTCACTGTGCCCTCAAGCTCCAGGGGGCTGGAGATGGTGGCCCGGCGTCCGCCGCCGGCTCCGGACTCTGCAGAACCGGCGCCACCGCACGCCCCGCTCAACCCATCCAGGCTGCGGCTGTCCTGAAGGCGACTAGAGAACGAGCGGCCAGCCCTGTCCGCCTCCTCCGCCTCCTCATCGTTGTCTTCCTCTTTCTGCTGCTGCTCAACATTCATCCCGCCGCTTCCCGGGCTCCCTAGACGGCAGACCCTCTCGGATGCAGGCTTGTTTCCGGACGGCTCAGGGTCCTTGTGCTGGGAGGACAGGGGCGGGCCGTGCTCTGTGCTTGGAGCCCCTCGGTGGCTCCCAGTCCCAGACCGCGTCCCTTGGGGCCCAGCCTTGTCCCCTCGAGAGTCCTGTTCCTGCCGGTGGACGACGGTGCAGCTCGAAGTCTTAGGGGACGCCCTGGGGTGGCGGCTCGCGCCCCCAACGTTCTTGGCCTTTTCCTCTCCGGACACCTGGAGGCCTGAGGGAGGCTCGGAGGGCGTTCGGCCTGGCCCGCTGCCGAAGATCGCGGCCTGCTGTTCCGCTGGAGCCAGAAGGTTGACCTCGGGCCGAGGCCGCCCCCGAGACGACTCCATACCGCAGGTGGGGGCCAAAACCCAGGAATTGGTTCCCGGGCGCGCCGGGGTCAGTGGCTGCACCTTTAAGGGGCGTTGGTAGAGACGAGCCGATTGGCAGCGGGCTGACAATGATAAGGACAGGAAGAACACTTTGATTGGTTATGGCGACCAGGAAGTCCCGGAAGAAGAGCTATTATTGAACAGCAGGACACACGTGAGATCCAGCCGGTAGCCCCAGGAGGTGACAGCTCCGCTTATTGACCCGCCTTTTCAGACCACTGAGGGGGCAGATCTTAAGGTCCTAGGTCCCAAAATACCAGAGTCCCGCGGGGGCAGGGCTCAGACTCTCCGCCCAATCTTCGTCCCTTCCACAGTTACTGCTTAGCAACCCACCAAATAGGAACAACATTTGGGGTTCCTAGAAAGGTTCTTGGGATGAAAACAGTATAATCTGCTTGGACCATAGGGGTTGAGCTGCTCTTAGTAGACTAAAAGTGAAATCAGAATTCTGAGCGTGAGCGTGAGCGTGAACGGCTGGTTCCCTCTTGCTGAGTTGACAGACCTAGCCAGTTGAACTGCCCAGAGTGACTCACTGTGGTCAATGAAGCGGGCCTGTGGACTTTTCTGTGCTTTTGCCACTCCGTTCTCCGTGTCTCCTGCCCCCTCCACGTTGAGAATCTCTTCCCTTGGAGGATGGGGTGTGATTTTGTCGTGAGGTACAATATTCAACAAATGAAATGGTCACAAATTTTGGTATGTACTATATAGGAAATAAAGTGTCATGAATGAAAATAACAGCACTTTCTTTCGTTGCTGATAGCGCTGGCGGAAACATGGTGAACGTTCCTAAAACCCGCTGGACTTTCAGTAAGAAGTGTGCAAGCACGAGCCCCACAAAGTGACACAGTATAAGAAGGGCAAGGGCTCTCTCTATGTGGCGTTATGACAGGAAGCAGAGTGGCTATGGTGGGCAGACTAAGCCGATTTTCTGGAAAAAGGCTAAAACAAAGAAGATCATGCTAAGGCTTGAGTGTGTGGAGCCAAACTGCAGATCTAAGAGAATGCTAGCTATTAGGAGATGCAAGCATTTTGAACTGGGAAGGAGATAAGAAGAGAAAGGGCCAACTGATACAGTTCTAAACATCTTTTGTTTTATCATGAAGACAATAAAATCTTGAGATGATGTTAAAAAAAAAACTGAGCAGGCACTAATCTAGATAAGAGGTCAGAAAATGTCTCTTTGATAAAAAGACTTTTAATTGAAAAGAAGCAGAAGAAGCCAGGTATCTTCTAGGCATGGGGAAGGACAACTTAGAGTAAGTCTCAGAGACAAAGAAGGCTTGATATATTCAAGAAACTGGAGTGGGAGGTCAGAGACATTGAGGCGAAAACAAAATGAGTAAAGGGAAGGACTTCAAACTATGGGACTGAAGAAGCAGGCAAGGGCCACATCATGCAGGGCCTTGTCATTCTTGTTAGCAATGGAGATTTCTTCTAAGCGCAATGGTGCAGCAGACTCTGGAAAGGTTGCATGTTGCCACATACAGCCAACGCTCTGGGGCAGGGGAAGGTGGCTCATGGCTAGAATCCTAGCACTCTGGGAGGCAGACACAGAGGGATTGCTTGGTTGGAGACCAGCCTGAGCAAGAGTGAGACCTCTCTAAAAAATAGCGAGGCATTGGGGCAGGCACCTGTAGTCCCAGCTACTTGGGGAGCTGAGGCAAGATAATCACTTGAGCCCAAGATTTTGAGGTTACTGTGAGACCTTAGGACACTCTACCAAGGGTGACACTGGGAACCAAGACTGGACTTTTTTTTTTTTTTGAGATAGAGCCTCACGCTGTCGCCCTGGGTAGAGTGTCGTGGCATCACAGCTCACAGCAACCTCCAACTCCTGGGCTCAAGCTATTCTCTTGCCTCCGCCTCCCAAGCAGCTGTGACTACAGGTGCCAGCCACAACGCCCGGCTATTTTTTGGTTGCAGCCATCATTGTCATTCGGAGGGCCTCGGCTGGATTCAAGCCCGCCAGTTCAGGTGTATGTGGCTGGCACCTTAGCAGCTTGAGCCGCTTGCGCTGAGCCCCTCTACCAAGGGTGATAAAGTGAGACTCTGTCTCAAAAAAAAAAGCTTGGAAACATTGATATTAATAAAAACAGTTTTCTAACTCTCCTTAGCTGATAAAAGGTATATTTATTCTTATTTGGATGGAGGGAGTGATGAAATGGGATCATGTTTGGAGATTACTGGCTGTGGAAAATGTTTGCAAAGGAACGTGAAGGGACAAGTAGACCAGTGATAATGTGGTTCCAAGTACAAGGTGACGGTAGCTCAGACTATCATGACAGAAACAAAATTAAGCACATAGACATTCTAGGTGCATCTTGGAAGTTGTAGTGGGCTGGGCATGGTGGCTCACAGCTATAATCCTAGCATTCTGGGAGGCCAAGTCTGGTAGATTGCTTTAGCTCAGGAGTTCAGAGACCAGTGGGAACAAGAGTAAGACACACACACATACACCCCACCCCTACCCTGGTCTCTACTAAAAATAAAAAAATCTAGCCAGGTGTTGTGACAGGTGCCTATAGTCCCAGCTACTTGGGAAGATGAGGCAAAAGGATCACTTAAGCTAGAGAGTTTGAGGTTGCTGTGAGGGTGTGACACCACCCAGGGTGACAGAGTGAGACTCTGTCTCAAAAAAAAAAAAAAGTTGTAGTAGACAAATGTTGGACCACCCGATGTCTATGTTATTTTCTATTTTATATATTTTATAAGCCCATTTTAAGTTATTTCTAAAATAACACAGGGTACAAATAGCATTTTAAAATATAAAATACTACAAATGTATAAATGTTTCAGTCAGCTGGACTTAACACTTCCATATCTTTTCCCAGAAGAATGTCAATAGGACAGTTTTCTCCCCACCCCACTCCACAGGGCATGTGTTCTCTTTAGGGTTTGTTGAGTGGGATGTGGGGTGGCATGTAGGGTTTATGTGCCGTATAGAATTATGTCACGTTTTTGCATTACAGTTGGGGGGTGGTACTTGCTCTGGATAGTTGGAATTTTCTTTAGAGACAGAGTCTCACTGTGTCGCCCTCAGTAGAGTACCATGGCATTACAGCTCACAACAACCTCCAACTCTTGGGCTTAAGTGATTCTCTTGCCTCAGCCTCCCAAGTAGCTGGGACTATAGGCACCCACCACAATGCCCAGCTATTTTTTGATTGTAGTTGTCATTGTTGTTTAGCTGGCCTGGCTGGGTTTGAACCCACTAGCCATGGTGTATGTGGCTGATGCCATAACCACTGTCCTGTGGGCACCGAGCCAATAGTTGGAATTTTCATCAATGAGGAGACGATGCCTTTTAGAAAAGTCTCTGGCCAGGTGGTGCCTGTGGCTCAATGAGTAGGGCACTGGCCCCATATAACAAGGATGTTGGGTTCAAACCTGGTCCTGGCCAAACTGCAACAACAAAAAAATAGCTGGGCATTGTGGTGGGTGCCTGTAGTCCCAGCTATTCAGGAGGCTGAAGCAAGAGACTCGCCTAAGCCCAAGAGTTGGAGGTTGCTGTGAGCTGTGACACCACAGCACTCTACCAAGGGCAATAAAGTGAGACTCTATCTCTACAAAAAAAGAAAGAAAGAAAGAAAAGTCTCTGGCCAAAATGTGGAAACAGCCCACCAACCCAGGAATAGTTTAACAAACTGTGGTATATATATACCATGGAATTCTATTCAGCCACTAAAAAAGATGGAGACTGTATATCTGTTGTATTAACCTGGATGGAAGTAGAACACATTATTCTTAGTAAAGCATCACAAGAATGGAGAAGCAAGAATCCTATCTATTTAATTCTGATATGAGAATAATTAATGACCTATACACAGTGAGTAGTACACAGGGAGAGCAGAGGGAAAGGCGGGGCGGGGTGGAACCACAGTGTGTGGTGGTACATCTTTTGGGGGGTGGGACACAATTATATAAGAGGGTCTTTAACAAATGCAATCAATGCAACTTGGTTCTTTGTATCCTCAATGAATCCCCCCCCCAAAAAAGTCTCTGAGGGCTGAAGCACAGATCACTGATACTTACCATGCCTCAAAGTAGGCAGGAAAGCAGGATTCTACAGATAGGAAAGAACAAGTACAAAGGCATTGCTTGGAAATACATTTGGTATGTTCAAGGAAAAGGAAGGCCAGTGCTTTAATGATGGAAGTGGAAAAGCAGTCAGTGATGAGCTTGGACTCATCTCTGAAAAGAAGCAGAAGGAGCCAGACACCTTCTAGGCACATAATAAACAAGGGCAGCTCATGTAATCCTAGCACTCTAAGAGGCCAAGGCAGGTGGATCGCTTGAATTCAGGAGTTCAAGACCAGCCTGAGCAAGAGTTAGACCCCCCCCCCCATCTCTACTAAAAATGAAAAACTGGGCAGCGCCTGTGGCTCAGTGAGTAGGGTGCTGGCCCCATATACCAAGCAGGTTCAAACCCAGTCCTGGCCAAACTACAACAAACTACAACAAAAAAGTAGCTGGGCGTTGTGGCAGGCACCAGGAGTCCCAGCTACTCGGGAGGCTGAGGCAAGAGAATCGCCCTAAGCTCAAGATCTGGAAGTTGCTGTGAGCTATGACTGCCACAGCACTCTACCAAGGGCAACAAAGTGAGACTCTGTCTCTAAAAAAATAAAAATAAAAAAATAAAGAAAAAAATGAGGCAAGAGGATTACTTGAACCCAAGAGTTTGAGGTTGCTGTGAGCTAATGTCATGGGCAAGCTCCAGGCCCGTTCCCCCACCCCACAAGCAAGCTCCCAGCCCATTCCCCTGCCCACAACCTCAGGGTCGATTCTGAGCAAAAGCTTCAGAACAAAGAAGCACGAGAAGTCCCAAGTTTCACAAAAAAATCCCCTAGTCCCTGGTGAACAAACAATAGTGGGAAATGTACCTAAGCTGTGTTACCCAAACCATATCCATTGTTGCCCAGGCTGTAATCCCGCCCCCAAGCTAACTGCAACTTTTCGTTTCTTAGTTATGCAAAAAGAGTATAAAAGACAACCTGCCCTCCACTTCAGGGCCTCTGCATCTCAGGGCACTGGTCCCCTGCTATCTAAGTGGGGTCAGAGTCTATCTTTTCAGGTCACGATGGGTACAACACTACTGTTACAGAGTGGGAGATTAAAAGACCACCAAAGACACCAATTCTCTGATGCCAATTTAGGAGTCTTTATTAGGTTGGCCAACTGACTGCCCCTCAATGTGGATATAGAGGGAACAGTAGTATGGCTGTGAAGAGAGAAGGGTTTATATGGGGTAAATTATCTATACTATCAGGGGCTACATGCAGTTTGGCAAGAGAGCAAGCCACCAACTGTTCATAATCGGTTTGTACAGAAACAGAAGCAGTTTATGGCACTTGCAGTTACATAGCAGTTTACACAAGAGGAAAAATAGAACAATTATATAAGAGTGAAAACATCAATTATACAAGGGGGAAAACAGAATGATTTTAAACTGGACACTGTGTCAGCCAGTTACAATAGCGCCAGTGAGGCGGCCAGCTTCCTGTTGCTTATTACCTGATTCCTGTTTCTAATTTTTTTTTTTTTTTTGAGACAGAGCCTCAAGCTATTGCCCTAGGTAGAGTAACATGGCGTCACAGCTCACAGCAACCTCCAACTCCTGGGCTTAAGCGATTTTCTTGCCTCAGCCTCCCGAGTATCTGGGAATACAGGCGCCTGTCACCACACCCGGGTATTTTTTGGTTGTAGTTGTCATTGTTTGGCAGGCCCAGGCTGGATTTGAACCCACCAGCTCTGGTGTATGTGGCTGGCACCTTAGCCACTTGAGCTACAGGCGCAACCCCCGTTTCTAGTTTTTAACTTTGGTTACTTCTTTATGGGGGTACACTGGGGCCTATTAAGGGGGGGTTCCTTCACTTCATTCCCCCTTTCTCTTATGGTCAGACTAAATCTTTTTTTTTTGAGACAGAGCCTCAAGCTGTCCCCCTGGGTAGAGTGCTGTGGCATCACAGCTCACAACAACCTCTAACTTCTGGGCTCAAGCTAGTCTTCTGCCTCTGCCTGCCAAGTAGCTGGGACCACAGGTGTCCACCACAACGTCCGGCTATTTTTTGGTTGCGGCCACCATTGTTGTTTGGAGGCCTGGGCTGGATTCAAACCCACCACCTTAGGTGTATGTGGCTGGTGTCTTAGCCACTTGAGCCACAGGTGCCCAGCCTGATAGTGGGTTCTTAAAAATAATAATTGTGGCTCGGCGCTTGTGGCTCAAGCGGCTAAGGCACCAGCCACATACACCTAAGGTGGTGGGTTTGAATCCAGCCCAGGCCTGCCAAACAACAATGGCAGCTGCAACCAAATAATGGCTGGGCGTTGTGGCGGGTGCCTGTGGTCCCAGCTACTTGGGAGGCTGAGGCAGTAGACTCACTTGAGCTCAGGAGTTGTAGGTTGCTGTGAGCTGTGATGCTACAGCACTCTACCCAGGGGGAAAGCTTGAGGCTCT
>CAUYQV010000522.1:0-19629 GCA_963574575.1 Galagoides demidoff
AAAGTATGACAAAATATATTTATCTTTTAATGTGACCTTGAAAGTGGTAAAAAGATATAAAAGTTCGTATTTAAACAAATGTAATAGGGCTTTTCTAGAAAGAATAAAATAAAACTTTAAGTATGATAACATTCTGTTCTAGTCTAATCAGTATGGTTTTTTTGTTATTGTTTGGGCACATAAAAAAAGTAAAGCATCTTAAAATTGATAATATCTTAGAATGGGTAAAATACGGTAAGGGTTAGCTCTTGTGATATAGCTTTATCTCCATAGTATTAGCAAGGTTCCTCTCAAAAATATTATTAATAGATGAATAACAGTGACAGAGCCATACCACACTTTCAGAGTTGCACTATAGCTGTCAGGGTCCAATTAGCGGTGTGTACGACAATGACCGAGCAATTAGAAAAAATTAAAAATTCAGCCATCTCTATTTTCTTCATCTCAAGCATAGTTCAATAATCTACTGGGAATTTTCTTCTGGGAGGCTTTTGGTAACACTTCTGCAAGGTTGAGACACACACGTAATACTTCAGCTAACTGTTTTGATGAAGTTGCAAGTTGTCCATTAAATTTAGTCCAAGAGTGACTCTACAGATTTTACCCCAGTGAACTTTCAGCCAGGGTTGTTAAGCGCTCAACCTTAATAATAGTCTGTAACACAAAGAAGACCCCTGAGAGGGTTCTGTAGGTCATACCAGAGACAGCCTTTGAGAAACCTGGCCTGTCACCTAAATTTGTATTGAGTTTTACTCTCCTTCCCCTTCAGTAACTTATTGTAGACACTTGTGCATGTGTACACACACACACACACACATATATACTACTGGTCAGTTTTTTAGCTGGCTGCCAAATAACAGAATAAAGAAAGCTTAACACAAGCAATATTCCAGCAGAAAATATTTGCAATTCCATTTGGGTAATAAACTGAGTGTGTGTGATATATTTTGTCCCCTACAATCTACTTGTGAAGGGATACAATGAGAGAACTATAAATAAAAATAATTTAATTGATGGCTTGATTGAGGTTCAACTGACACATGATAAGCTATGTATACATGTAGGGCCTATAATATGGTCATTTGACAGACATCATATATATCTATGCAACTATCACCCCAATCAAGGGGCAATAATCCCAAAAAGTTCCCTCTCATAATCATTCGAGATTAGTTCATATTGTCTAGGATTAAATATGCATGGAATTATGTGTATCAATATGCAATCCTTTGTTCACTTGGCTTCTTTTATTTGGCATAACTATTGTGAGATTCTTCCATGTTGCTGCAGCTATCAATAGTTCACACCTCATTCCTTTTTGTCACTGAACAATATTTCATATTACAAACGTGTGGCAATGTGTTTACCTGTTCACACGTTGATGACTGTTGGGGTTATTTCCAGTTTGGAGTCACACTAATAAAACTGCTGTGAACATTCATACGTAGTTTGTATGGACACTTGTTTTCATTCTTCTTGAGTAAATAGGAGTCCAACGACTTGGCCATATAGTTGATTTATATTTAGCTTTTAAGAAACTATCAAACTATTTTCCAACATGGTTTTACAGTTTTACATTTCTACCAACACTGTATGAGACTTTGTGTTACTCCCCATCCTTTTAAACTCATTAATGTTGTCTTAAAATTTTAGAAGTGCTTGTATGATAGTCCAGTACTATCTCCTTATGGTCTTACTTTGCATTTTGTAGATGACTAATTGCCTTAGTCCTTTTTCATTTGCTTAAGGAATTCTTAAAACTGGATTATTCATTAAAAAATTTTATTTCTTATACACCATGGAATATTATGCAGCCATAAAGAAAGATGGAGACTTTACGTCCTTCATGTTTACATGGATGGAGCTAAAAAATGTTCTTCTTAGCAAAGTATCTCAAGAATGGAAGAAATAGTATCCAATGTACTCAGTCCTGTTATGAAAGTAATTTATAGCTTTCATATGAAAGCTATAACCTAATTATAGCCTAAGAATATGGGAGGGGGAGGGGGAACAGAGGGAAGGGGGGTGGATGGGTGGAGGGAGGGTGATTGGTGGGATCACTACTATGGTTCATCTTACAATGGTACAAGTGACTCTTTCTAAAAGTAGAATATAAATGTCTTAACACAACAACTAATAAAATGACATAAAGGCTATGTTAACCAGTTTGATGAAAATATTTCAAATTGTATATGAAGACACCACACTGTATCCTATGATTGCACAATGTCCATAGCTATGATTTAATTTTAAAAAAAGAATAAAATTTTCAGAAAGTAAAAAAAAAAAAAAAAAGATTAAGGGCACAGACTCAGGAGAAGATTGATTGCCTTATAATACTGGCTCTATTGCTAACTAGCTGTGTGTTGTCAGAAAAGTCACTTAATCTTTCTGCCTTAACTTCCTCATTTGTTATATGGGGGTAATAATAGCACATACCTAATGAAGTTGTTGTCTTTGTTTTTATTTGAGCCATAATTTGTCACTTTGGGTGGAGTGCCATGGTGTCATACCTCACAACAACCTCAAACTCTTGGGCTGAGCAATCCTCTTGCTTTAGCCTCCCAAGTAGCTGGGACTACAGGCACCTGCCACAACACCTGGATAGTTTTGCTGTTTTTAGTAGAAACAGGGTCTTGTTCTTGCTCATGCTGGGCTTGAACTCCTGAGCTAAGCAATCCACCCACCTTGGCCTCCCAGAGTGGTAGTATTACAGGCATGATCCACCATGCCCAGCATAATGGGGTTGTTGTGAAAATCAATTTCCATGGTCACCCTTTGCCTCTGATGGGGGCTGGCACAGGATGCAGAGTGAAAAAAGGAATAAATGATAGTTCTTGCCAAGAATCATTGAGTTGCAGAGTTTCAATCTTGAGCCCACTGTACCTCTAGACTTCTTGCTGTGTGATACGATAAATTTATTAAGATATTTTTTGTCAGGGTTTTGTGTCAGAGGCAGTTAAAAGCACAATTTAATTTCCACAGTGGAAATAATGGTTACTCTGCATACCCCTGGTACAGCGAAACTGACTCATAAAATTAACTATCTCTATGAGACACATGCTTTGAGGTTGTTTTCCAATATAGCAGCCTAATTTCGCCAATGAAAAAGTTACACTTTAATATGTAATCCTCCTTGATTCTTAATAATCCTATAGATACAGGGCCAGGATAATTAGTAAAGTTACTAAATTTCTCCACTGGAATAAGCTCTACCCTACATTATATCATTTTTATGATAATATTTACTGACAACTTAAATTTTCAAAACGAAGATAAAGATGATCAATAGCAATTTTAAGGAATACATAAGGAAAGTTTATACTTTCATGGAGATGCAGCCTCTGAGTGGTCAACAAAGTTATTTATTCTGTCATACTCACCTTGTAGCATATATCCGTACCAAATGTGTGCTTTAGCAAAATTACACATTCATAAATATTACAGATCTTCAGGACTGCTCAAAGATAAATAACTTTTGGATCCTTAAAAGTCATGGGTTTCATCTCTTGCACCTCCTTCTATACAGAATGGCTTCCTATAGTGTCCATCTGAGCAGGACTGTGAGGTCACACCTGGGTTCTACAGGAAGGAGTGCTGGATCCATTATTAATGTCTGCCGTGGGTGTGGGTGAAGTCATTGTCATCAACCATATTGTATTTCTGCAATCCAAAGTTTGTTTTTCTGCCTACCATCTTGAAAGGCAATTAGAACACATGGCAAGTTGTTCTTAATGTAGTACAAATCTATTTAATCAATGTACATTTATCAGACTTCTTTGATGCATTAGGCATACTGTTAGGCAATGTGGGAAATCAAAAAAGAAATTTGACATGACTCCAGCTCACAGAGAACTATAAGTCTAATAAAAGAGAAAGATGTGTGTCCATTTAGGGTATGAAGTAATAAAATGCTGTAGAAAAGGACTGGATACGGAGAAGGACTAGAGCAGGGGGTCCTCAAACTTTTTAAAAAACAGGCCAGTTCACTGTCCCTCAGACCGTTGGAGGGCCGGACTGTGGCCCCCGACGAGTTGGCTGCTAAGTAGGACAGGCAGCGGCAGCAAAAACACCCAGTGGGTAGGATAAATGTCCTTGGCAGGCCACATGTGGCCCATGGGCCATAGTTTGAGGACGCCTGGACTAGAGGATATGTCAAAGGTGGGAAGAGGATACTTTTAGCAAGTGTGGAAGGTGGTCACAAGGAATGGTGGTGAGGATGTATTGGTGTTGAGTTTTGCAGGGTGTAAGCAAGATTGCTCAGGTGGATAGAAAGGGAAGACTATTTCAGACTGAGTGGTCAGAATGAGCAAAAGCACCAGAGTGGAAAGCTGAAAGCTCTGGGTGACTGCCTGACTGATGAGGATATGTAGCTTCTGTTTATTCCACTTCTCCCTACAGAAAGAGCAGTTGCCTGGTGGGCTTTATTAGATTGCTGTGCTGATGTGACATCCATTTTTATAAGAGCTGTTTGGGCTAGGGGAATACTTGCTCTTTGGAAAGATCATCTTTCATCACCATTTGACATGTGACATATAACAAATGTCTTAAAGCAGAGGCCTCACTGCTATCTCACACTGTACTTTTTTATTGTAACCCTAAGAGAACTGACAAAGCCTCCATATTTATTTCCTTAAGTACACACAGACGTATCAACTCTTGCCAATAAAGAGCATTTCTGACATCATATTATTCCATTTTATGAATGAGACAAACATTCTCAACACATTGCTGAGCTAAAAACTGCTGACTTACAGAAAATATCTGCAAAAAATAGATTAAAATTATAGAGATCATTCCTAATATGCTCTATGTCATTCATATACATTGCACACATTTAAATATGAGGTAGGGTTTTGTTAACTTTTGTTTAAGTGTTTCAACAAAGGAAAGCAATGCTATTGGCTTTGCTGGAATAATACAGAGAAACAAAAAATTAAAATAAATTTGTTGTTCAGGCAAATGCAAAAAGCTATAAACAGCCAGCACCCAAACACCAAGAAATAGAAATTTCTTGGGATGGAAATTTTAGAGTTAGGGAAAAAAAAAAAAGGAAATAAACCTAAATATCCTCACAAAGTTTAGAATGCATAGATCATGATGTCAATGAACTTCACAGGCCTTCGGTTTACTTATTGCTGCATTCATTACTGTCTTCCAAGAAAACCTAAAACAGAGAAGATGATTCTGTGACACTGAAGTAAGTTCTAGCCAGATCCCAAACTATAAGCGAGGAAGTTTTGCTTTGACGCCCTCTCCTTCCCTTCCTTCTCCCTTCCCTGTGCCTACTCCCATACATTTTCTTGGTTTTTATGGGCAGCTTAAATCTATATTTACCCACTATATTTAGTAAGTTTGATTATGCATAGCCTAAATTCAGATCTGAGACGATGATCCAGATTTTTGTTCACTGAAAAAGCCTTTTCCTTTTGATAGATTTATAGCAGAGACTAAACACTGGCTTCTTTTTTGCTCCTCACTAGGCTCATTTTGCCACAGGCCCCTGCTCTTGCTGTTCTCTGCAGGGAAACTCTTGTTTGCACATCTGCTCTTGACAGCTCCTTCCTGACACTTAGGTCTCTATTGAGATGCCCCCTCTGCAGAGAGGCCTCCAGGATCACTCCCTGTAAATAACTCTCACCTATAATCCTGGGCCTTGCCACTTTCTAGCCTATCACTCTATTGTTTTTCTATAGTTGCTTTTTGTAGGCCTTTTCTAATTTTTGTAAGTTTTTATGTCATTAAAAATTTATATACAATAAAATTTACCATTTTTAGTGTACAGTGCTTTGAGCTTTGACAAAACGTCCAACCATGTATTGATACCACTACAGTTAAAATATAGAAAAGTTTCATCACCCCTGCCCAAATTTTCCTATACCCCTGTGTAGCCAACCCTTCCCCACAGCCTAAGCTCTGATATGTTTTCTGTATTTATAATCTTGCCTTTTCTGAATGTCATAAATGGAATCATGGTGTGTAGTCTTTCCAATCTGGCTTCTTTCACTAAGTATAATGTATTGAGACTCATCCATATTGTTACATGTATTTCATTCCTTTTAATTGCTGAGTATTCCACTATATGAATGGACTGTAGTTTGTTTATTCATTCTCTACCTATTTAAGAAAAGACATTTTAGTTATTTCCAGTAGTTGGTGATTAGAAATAAGGGTGCAATAAATGTTCAAATATTTAGTGTGAATGCAAGTTCTCACTTCACTTGAGTAAATATCTAAGAGTGAGATTTCTGGGTCATATGGTAAGGGAATCATTACCTGCATAAGAAACTGTCCACCTGTTTTCCAAAATGGCTGTACCATTTGTGAATGAGATACTGTACTATACATCTATGAATGAGGGTTTCAGCAGCCCCACACCATTGTTAGCACTTAGTATTGCCAGACTCTTTATTTTAGTCATGCTAATGGGTATGTGCTAGTATCTTATTATGGTTTTAATTTGCATTTTTCTAACAGCTAATGATGCTGTACATCTTTTCACATGCTTATTTGCTATTATATCTTTTGCTTTCTTTAAAAAAAATCATCGAGTTGTTTTCTTATTATTGGACTTTTTTGAGATTAATATATCACAAGTTCTTTTTATAGTCTGGATTTTTTTCTTTTATTAGGTTTGTGATTTCTAACTATATGACTGGTCTTTTCATTTCCTTAATGTGTCCTTCAAAGATTCCAAGTCCTTAATTGTGATGAAGTAGTACATAATTTGTCATTTCTTTCTTTTGAATTTTTGGGATCATAGCTAAGAAATCTTTATTTAATGTAAGGCCACAAAGATTTTCTTCCATGTTTTATCTTAGAATTTTTATGCCTTTAAGGCTGCACTTTTAAAGCTATGATCTCTTTTGAGTTATTCTTTTGTAGATGGTGTGAAGTATCTATTAAGTTTCATCTTTTTTATCACCACTGATACCCATTTATTTCAGTACTAATTTTGAAAGATTTTCACTTCTTCACTGAACTCTTTGCAATTTTGCCCCAAATCAATTGGCTGTATGTTAGTGTCTGTTACTGACCTGCATCTCAGCCTAATTGATTGGCATGTCTTCCCTTCCATCAGTCTTCATTACTTGTAGACTTTTGGTAAGTCTTGCAATCAGGAAGATATTATTACGTTTATTTTTTTCAGAAAAGTTTTTCAGAAAACTTTTACTCTCTGAAATTCTCTTATTTGCTTTCCCTTTTGATGTGTAACAAGACTCCTGGAACTACGAAACCAGGGAGTTTGTATTTACCTCATTCTCTGTTATATCCTAACACGAAGGACGGTGCCTGATATGCATTAATTACTTAATAAATCAGTTGGAGAAATATTGGACTTAAGAAATATTTAAGTTTAGGAAATTGAGAGAATTTAGTATTTGGAGGAAAGGACATGAAATCGTTTTGTGAGAGTGAGAAACTGTGATCACGATAGAGGACTGGCTTGTGGTGCTAGCATGGAAGATTAAGTGTTCTTTTGGCCATGGAATTGTTTTTTCTTTACTTTGTAATTCATGTCAAATTTAATAGTCTTGTCACTGATTCTTTGTCATGAGAAAGGATATTTTTATTTTCTAGCTCATTCTTAGGACTAATAACACATTTTTTGTAATCTCCAACTTCTTTACTACCAAGGAGCCCTTTATTTACTTCCATATTTTTATCAGAAGTTTTAATCTGGAGAAGTGTTTCCTGGATATTTAGAAATAGGGAATGCTTCACTAATTTGCGTGGTCGTCCTTGCACAAGGGCCATGCTCATCTTCTCTGTATTGTTCTAATTTTAGTATATGTGCTGCCCAAGAGAGCCTTGGCCATGGTATTTTGATCATAAACTTAGTTCTTTTAGGACCCACAGAAGCAATCTGGGGCCACATTCATTCAATCATTTATCAAACACATATCCAAAACTTAATTGTGTGACATGGTGTTTCCCAGACACTAGTTACATTTTTGTGCTCAGCATATGAGGGATCTGAGACAAGCAAAACAGTTGAGACTGAATTGTCCAGCTGGCATAAAAGTGGTGCACAGGGCTCTCTGAGGTGGAAGGCATCCAGCCCAGCCTCAGGCTTGGATAGCTTTGCAGAAGAGGACATATTTGAGTAAGTTTTAAGTTCCAACAGGAAACTCTGAGCCCTGGCTTCTCTTTAAATGGGCCACTTTGTATTTTGACAATGCACCACGAGTTTCTTCTGCTGTTCGTAGGTAGCTGCAGCTGTGTCCGAGTTTGTGGTACTGGTGGTGGTTGTTTTATAGATCAACTCTGCTCAAAGTCCCTTAGTAAACATTCCCTTAACTCTCCTTCTCCTTCATGTCATTTACTGCAGTTTTAACAATTAATTTTGCGTTTAGCTATTTGATACCCACTTCCCTTCTGCTACAATGTAAGTTTCCTGGACAAACTGTATCTGTCTCAGTCACTGCTGCATTTCTGTTGCCTGGTACAATGAGTGCCCAGCCAGACCCTGCTTGAGGCCTGAAGGATGAAGCATTAATATCTCAAGGTTCTTAGAAAATCTGCCAGGTTACCTGCGAGCCTTTCCTCTCTGATGAAGTGGTTTTGTCCTTTTGCTCAGTTTTAGTTACAACTGTTAGTTCTTTTTTGATTTTCAAATTACTTTAAGATAGTTAGTATTCAAAATAAATGCCCACCATCAAGGAAAACCAGAATTTTTCAGATTATGTACAATGCTTGAGTTCATGCTTTGAGTAATTAATTAATCTGTTGATCTTGAGATGTTTTTAACATGTCAACGATGCTTAGATGATCCTGGAAATCAGCTGAAGACGAAAATCAATCTTTGCTCCTATGTATCAGTAGAGTCTACTGTGCCCTAAAGATGGGTAGAACAAAAAGCAAATAGAGAACAAGTTATTTATTTTGGTGCTAAATTACCAATGATTCTTCTGAGTAACTCCGTTTATTTTAGTTCTTCCCAACACGCAGCACACATGCGCACACGTGCGCATCCTCTCAGGTGCTGCAACAGCAAATAGAGGAGTTGAATGGGGTGGGCAGGAGGAGAGCGTGGCCATTTCCGGACACCTCGCCGTGCTTCTGCTCTGCACTGAGCTCTCTTCAAAGATCCTGTCACTTAGCTCACATCTCTACTAGGATGCTGAGGCCTAGACACCAGCAAAGGGAGGTGAAGAAAAACAGTCAAAATCTGAAATTATCACAGTTCTAATCTCCCTCGTCTGACTATGTCAGACAGTCTTATTGATGAAGCAACAGGGGAAAAGAAAAGGCATCTTCCCTTTGCTCAAAAGCCACTCTGTTTTGACTGGGCTACGGCCATCTTGAATTTTCCCTAGACCTCTGAGAAGCCCTCACTTAGGATCTTGTGTTTAATGTTGGTGCTTTTCATGAACAGCCAGGGGCGTCCCAGGCCAGGGCTCTCTGGGTGGTCTTCTGGTTAAAGAGCCTTGTTCTTGTAAAGATAGAGTGGAGGGGAGACTCAGGAGTCACCAGTTTATGTAGTTCATGCATTTCAAAAGGTGGATTTTCTAAAACCTTACAAATGTTCCTATTCTTTTTAAAAGTCCAAATGATTCTGTTTGAAATCCACTACAAATCATCATCTGTTTACCTTGTTGAGAGAGTTAGAGAACAGAGAACAGGAATAAAATGGAGGAAGAAAGGTAAGTAGGATTTATTGAGCGCCAATTCTGTGAACTGTTAAGTCCTTGGACATATAATGTAACCTTTGCAATCCCCGTGAGGTATGTGTTTTTTATCCCAGATGAAAACACTAAGTAAGGTCTAGGCCGGCAGCTTAAATAATTGTCTCAAGCTGGTCCATGTGCTGGCGAGTAGTCAGCCTGTCCTCTGAGCTGCTTGCTCTACCAGGTGTAATCCTATGGAGGGATGGGAATGACTCTTCCCTTCTCCTCAAAATTAAATAAGAGATCCAGATTTCTAATGGCCAACATGTCTTAAAGATTCATATCTTGTGTGACAACTTGTACAACTGTAGCTTTGCCTGTCTTTTTCCTCCCCTGCTTCTAGGTCAAAAATCTCATTTCCTTATCTCCACTAAATAATTCACTGTTCGGTTTCCTGGGTTTCCCCTTCTCTTCCAGATTGCCAATATTATAAAGACACAATGCCTTGAATAAAAAGCCTTTGAGGTTATGAGGAAAATGTCTCTTCAATAAGGAGGTCAAGAGTGACAGTGTCTAGGTGTTTTATTTATGTGGTTGATTTCCTGTGTGGATTTTTAATTGGCTCATATTGAATAGGTATAAAGATGAGGAGTTTTTTTCCAGGAACATGAGCTACATTAACGTTGTTAGAGAGGCATGTCCTGACTTACATGGGGGATGCGTCAGATAAGACTCAAGAAATGTAATTCCAATGGACTCATATTTTAGGTGTATTGAGATAACTGCTACATAAAGTCATCCTTGAAAGTCAAAGGAGATCCTTTTTAAACTCCACACTTTGCAGATGAGAAAATCAAAAGCCGGACAGAGAACATGACTTTGCCTGAGGTCATGCTGCTTGTTACAGCACAGCTGGGAGACCCGGCCCCCTTGGAGCTGGAGGAGGTGATAGCTCACTCTGCAGCTCTCCCGTGCTCTTGGTTTCAGTGTCAGATTGCTATGTATTGAATTCTGTTTAATGGATTGTGAAACATTCAACTCTGTGTCGGACTTCAAGTCTTCACAGAGAGGAAAAGAACTTGTAGATACTTTTTCTCCTTTCAGGAAAGATGAAATTATTCTGAACCTCCTTACCTGTTCCTAGGGGCAATTGAGATTTTGTAGACATAAGCATGAAAGGGAGGGGAGCAACTCTTACCTAAAGAATAGATTCTTCAAGTCGAGGATGCTCTCACATCTGAAGCCTGTTTGGTTCATCAGCGCCATGATCTGAATGTCATAACTCTGCCTGCATTGCAGAGAAAAACATCATCTCACAAGGCTATCAGCTATCCACGTACATCTAAGGCTTCCTTCACACACACCTACTGTGGGAGGGTGAGCGTATGTGTTTGCATCTTCTGTACGTCCATGCCTGTTTATTTGGATGACATGAATCCTGGTAGAGGCAACCAAAAGCCTTGTTTTTTCATGAGAAGAGTTTAATAGCTATAATTTTTTGCTCTAAAAATTACAAAGCTAATGGTGCTACTGGTTGATCAAAGCACTTTCGTGGGGGAGGTCTTACCAACACCAATGACAGAAAATGGCTGTAAGTAACAGAGACACTTTGTGGATCATCATTAAAGTACTAAAACAACCTTGATCATGGAAGGATTGGCTGAGCTAAAAAAATCTCAAACTGCTGTAAAATACCTAATAGATGTGATTGATTTTAAGTGGCCTCAGATGAAGGTTTATGCAATTACACTGAGAGAAACTGGCTGATAAGAATAAGTAATATAACATATCCCAAATGACTAATCTGAAGGAGTCATGTTTGTAGATTTTATCAGTCATTTTCAATAATATAATTTCTTTTGATCTTAAAAATGATACTCTCTACAGAAAAATTGAAAACTAGGGACAGACATAAAGAAAATAAAATAATTCATAATGACACAAGACAAATATTTTTTTCTGCTAACACGATAGACTATTTTTCTTCTATTTCCTCTGTGTATTTGTAGATATAAATGTTTACCAAAATGATTCTCAAGTATTGTTTCATACCTTCCTTTTATTTAACATAAACAAGTGTTTATCCAACATCATAATTCTTGAAAATGTAGTTTTCAATGGCATTGTATGAATATAACACTAATAATTCAGCCTTGAATCTTTTTAAAATAATAATATTATTTATAATAACAAAAACTTACTTTGGGGGCAGAAATGCTATAAAGGACTTCTTTGCAGTACATGGTTATGTCCTCTCTTCAATTATTTCCCTAGATTAAATTAGAAATAGACCAACCAGGCTAAAGCACATTAAGGTATTTAAGGTTCCCCAAACTTATTACTCAAACGTCTTTCAGGAAGTGTGCTGGATACTTAAAAGGATGAAAGTACTAATTTCATCACACCCTTTCCAATCTTTAATATTTAAATATTTGGGGTTAAAATATCATGGACTATTTTAATTTTAATTTCCTTGATTAATAGGCTTCTGTTTGAATTTCAGAAATTAATGAATGATATAAAGTCCTCCAACCCCACTCCCACCCTATCATTGCCAATAGTGGCCTAGGGAGGCGTCAGAGTCTGTGACCCCAATAATTCAAGTTCTAGATTTTATTGGAGCCTAAAAAATTAAGAGGAAAACATAGCTATACATTTTAAGAAATCCATTAGGATGTGTCCTTTGATCCTTTCTCAACTCCATCTAGTTGACTCAGAACATTGTTTTGTTTTAAAACGTTTCTTCTGTGATAACTACACCTAGTAGTTGGCTGCATTTGCAATAGCTGAAGACAGACTCAGGGGGATCTGGACACTGAGATGATGATCTCCTTAAGATCAGTTCAAACCTTGCTAGAATCGTAGAAAGAGTAAGAGGTCAGCCTGGTAGATAAGTCAGGGGAGACATGCCTAACCCCTTGTCCAAATGAAAGACACCATCTCAACAACGTCTGAAGTAATTAATGGAAAACTGGAAGTGGAAATTGGGTGTCATCTGAGGTGCATGTGAATGAGTGTCTTTGCGAATGCACGTATGGATCAGGTTAGTCACAGCTAAGAACTGAACTGTGGTTGAGAGAGACAATTGGGATATTTTTGCTGTGGGGTCTTCACCAAGGCTCTTTTTCAGAACACTAGGAATGATAATATAGCCCCTTCACACTCACTTTTCAAGGCCACTCCTATTCTCTGCCCATCATTAAATGCCACCTTCACTAATGGAAGAAAACAGAAGCTGAGATCTGTTGTCAAAGCCCTTCCATGTCCATGTGGGTGTGTTAGGAGGTGAAGTGGGAGAATAGTTCAGTGCCCTGATTTGATCCTGATTCACCTGATCAAGGAGAATATGTCCTCACTTAAATTTGCAAGAAAATAATATACTTTAGGAGCAGTGTTATGTTAGTGCCAAGATACCCAGAAGGTCAATCCCAAGCCCAATAGTTACAGTGCAATGTTTATAAAGCAACCAATCACAGATAATCTGCCATGATTATGTCTACAGAGCCCTAACGAACTATTAATTCTTTTGAACCACTTATTTGGCAATGTACATTTTTAAAAAATCTGGTTCTTTGCCAGACTTAATCATTTAAAACTTTATCGAGACAGTGCAGGCAATTTAAGTGAGAATGCACCTTAGTTCAGGATTGACTATAAAAGCATTGCATTGTGTACTGACATTTCTTTTGCAATATCCAAGAAGATTTTGGAGATGTGGGAAGGACATATGCAGAAGAATATGGTAATTCATGATGATTTCACCTTCAGAAAACAGAAAATGCAATAATGGGATAGGCTTAGAGCTGGCCATCAAGGAAGGCAGAAAGCTTGGGGAAAAATGACCCAAGTCACTGAGGATTTACTGACAAATAAAGGAATGAAAGTCAGAGCAGGCACAGACTCCTGACCAATGTTCCTCAAAGATGTTTGTATTTGCTGCAAAGAGCAGGTGGGATGATACACTGGGGTGTGGGATGAAATATTGAACTATTATTTTTAATTGTCTAGTTAGTTATTACAGTGGATGGAATTGTGTCCTCCACCAAAATACATGTTCAAATCCTAACTACCCAGTCCCTGTGAATGTGACCTTGTTTGGAAATAGGATTTTGCGAATGTAACCAAGTGAAGATAAGGCCATCCTGGATTAGAGTAGACCCCCAATCCAATGCCTGATGGTCTTCCAAGAAAAGAAGACACAGGGAAGAGTGTCGTGTGAAGGCAGAGGCAGAGCCTGGAGTGATGCTGGGACAGTGAGTGCCACGGATTGCCAGGTGCTGCAAGAAGCTGAGAAGGAAGGCAGCGTCTTCCCTGGAGCTGGCAGAGGGAGTGTGGCCCTGCTAACGCCTTGACTTCTGACTCCTGGACTCCCCAAATGTAAAAGAATACATTTCTGTTATTTTAAGGAATCAAGTTGAAGGTAAGTTGCTAGGGAAGCTCTAGGTAACTAACACAGTTGTTTACCAAACATAAGTTGAACACACAAGTGAATTCACTGGATTCTAGTCAACAACTAAGGGTTAAGGTTTGTTGTGTTCACCAAATCCTTCCATGTTTTCAAAGGTGTATGGGTCAGGACAACTCTAATTACATCATAAATAATGTGGTACAAGATGTGAATAAATGCCACCATGCAAGGGACACAGGGGTCTGAGCGGGAAGAATCTGAGTAACACTGCAGAACAAAAATGCCCTGTGTCTCCCCTGTGCCTAATTGTGTGTCACAGTTTCCTCCTATGATTCTTTCTCATGCAACTGACCAAAAATATAGCTATGGAGAGGTTTTATTATTTGTGAATTCCAAGGTAAAGCTTTTTCATCATGACCAGTAGAAGTAGCACTTGAAGCTTCCAAAGCTTTAATTCTTTGATCAGCGTTTCTTTCAGTTTTATAAACCACAAAGCTCATCAAACTGTCTCCAAACTAAATCCCCTGGCAAAACCAAGTATAGCAGGCCTTCACGGGGATACAAAAATTGTAAATGATGTTTCAAAATATTTTGGCACAAGATAAGTGGCTGAGTTAGATCCAACAATCAGCCTATTTTATTTTCTCAATGCATCCTTTTGATTTCTATTTTTGCATAGCCTACAAAATCTATATGAATTTCTAGGAATGTATATATGCATATAAATTTATCTATTCATGTGTGTATGTATGTGTATAGGTATAAATAGTATGTCAGTATGCATATATAGAGATATACATATGTGTGTGTGTGTGTGTGTATATACAGAGAGAGAAGGAGTGAGAGAGGAGAGAGACAAGGAGAGAAGAGGAGGGGGGGGGATGGAGGAGACAGGGGGAGCGGGTGAGAGAGGGAGGAAAGTGAGAAACTATTTAGTTTGGGGATTTCTATTATCATTTCTTTTGTACCTGCATATAATTAAAAGATAAATGTTGATATACTTGGGTGACATACACACACCCACACACATAAAACATTTTTATTTATAGGTACAAATAATCAAAAAAACTTTAAAGATCACTTCTGTGAACTTTAAGGGTATAAATTTTATAAAGTTCATAAAAAAGATAGGGTTTATTTTATTGCCAGAGTGATAAAATGAATGACAGATCCAGAATGATAGGAGGCTGTCAAAAATAAAATGTTAACAATACAATCACAAATGGTCCTGGCGGGGAAGGAAAGGGCAGTCATTGTCACACCTGTGTGGTTGCATAGGGAGTTCTCCCAGGAGTTCAGAGTTTAAAAGAATATGTGACAGTCAGGGAGGAGAAGATCCTACCAGGGCAGGACAAAGGATGGCACCTTAATGAAAAAAGCAGCACCAAAATACTGACATTCAGCAAGTGCTGAGGCTTTTTAGAAAATACCAAGGAAAACAAGACTTTGGAACCAAAAACTTCTGAAGGGCTACATGGAGGGTAAGAAAAGAGAATAAGGAAAGAGAAATGGGGACTCAGATTGACTGGCTGTGTGTGAATCATTATACTCTGTTCTCTCTTTTAGTATTTGGAAAATTCTATGGCGACAATGATTATAGATGCTACTTTATAATGAGGTGAGGAAACGGGACTGCTATAGAGATTCATTAACTTGCCCAAGGTCACTCCAGTATTAAACAGTCTATGGAAGAGACTGGACAGAACCAGGACAGAGTAGACTTCCAATTATAGTCTCTTTTCTCTACACAAAGGTGCTTATCTATGGATAACAAGATAAAGAACTTCCACCGTCCCTTAATTTCTTCCTCCTGCAAAGAATTGCATGCCCATGATGGCTTTGCGGCTTTTTTCATGCCAGACTAAGTTCTCATGAGAGATCACCAGTGTGTGATGCCTTCATTAGGTCATTTCACAACCTCACTGAGGCTCTGAAATGTATTCAGCCGAGAGGGATACACCATGGAATAAGACTCAGTTGCTCTGCTCAGAAAGCTCACAGGAAGGCAAATACTTGCAACACTGGGCAACAGTAAAGGCATGGAGGGCGGCAGGAGCCCTGGGAATAGTGAGGCAGGCGTGTGAGGTAGATGGTTTGCCTCCTTCTTACTTAGCAGGGAGAATGGAGGAAAGGGTAGAAAAATATTACCAATATGAATGAAACCCAAGATATATCCCCGCAAAAGTAATGGAATAAAAAGATGATTTAGGGTGGCACCTGTAATTCAGTGGTGTATGGGGCGCCAGCCGCATACACTGAGGCTGGTGGGTTCGAACCCGGCCTGGGCCAGCTAAAACAATAATGACAACTGCAACAACAGCACAAAAAATAACCAGGTATCGTGGTGGGTGCCTATAGTCCCAGCTACTTGGGAAGCTGAGGCAAGGGAATCGCTTAAGCCCAAAAGTTTGAGGTCCCGGTGAGCTGTGACACCACAGCACTCTACCCAGGGTGACATCTTGAGACTCTGTCTCAAAAAAATATATATTTAAATTGCATCTAATTATACTCTAAAAAATTAAAAAAATTTGAAGTCAAAAAATATTATCCTGGTTTGCAAAAAAGCAGAAAAGGCAAAGTCCAAAAACTCAGGGCAGATGTTGCCTATTGCTCCCTTGAACTTTTTTTTTTTTTTTTTTTTTTAGAAGTGGTCATTAAACAGATGGTTTATAAGGATTTAGAAAGAAAGTGGTAACTTCCAGGATGAACATGGCGTAAGTCAGCATTTTCTTCTTTTTCTCCTGGAAGCCATCCAAAAACAAGGAGACAAGACACTGCAGATGGCAGACCTCATTTTCTATAAAACCAGGAGAAAGATTACTGCCGTCTCCAGCATATGTGTAATGGCTGTAAAAGCAGTTGAGTGGTGATAAGCCACATGGAAAAAAGTACAAAAGAAGTTCAAAGACTGACAAGACAGCCCAGGGGAAGGACAGCTCAGAAAATGCTCACAAAAAGACAGCACCGGAAGGTGAGGAGCAACTTCTGAAGTGTGAGAGGTATGTGCTTTGGGCTGGAATTGGGTTGAGCAAGGCTTTGAGTAGAAACACTCCTGGAACTGGAATATGGTGAAACTATGTAAAGAATACAAGAGCAGCCATTCTTGCAGGAAGCTGTAGGACTCTGAGGAGAGAGGAGGAGAGACAGGTTGAGCTGAGAAAAGCTGATAGCATGAAGACTGTCAAATCTTTCCCTGCCACAGTAACTTCTTTCTGTATAATACTTCCTAAGAAAAGTGCCATAATTTGATGAGGAATAACAATAACACCAAAATAAGAAGGGAGTGGGAGATTTATTATCAGATAAAAGGTAGAAAAAGAATCGT
Organism: Galagoides demidoff; assembly: GCA_963574575.1. Classification (NCBI taxonomy): domain Eukaryota; kingdom Metazoa; phylum Chordata; class Mammalia; order Primates; family Galagidae; genus Galagoides; species Galagoides demidoff. Next base: position 17,345 of record CAUYQV010000522.1, read on the forward strand.
AAAATTTAGACATAAAAATGCATATCAGATGACTGAGACCAGGGTGCAAATAAAAAAAATGTGAGAAAATATTTCATTATCTCATGGTTTTCTATTTGGTTCCAGATGTCTATATCTCTATTTTTGGGCAAATACCATGCTGTTTTGATCACTATGGCCTTGTAGTAGGCTGATGCCCCAGCTTTGTTTTTATCACTAAGAACTGCCTAAGCTATACGTGATTTTTTTCTGATTCCATACAAAGCACAGAATTATTTTTTTCTAAATCTTGAAAGTATGATGTTGGCATTTTAATAGGAATGGCATTGAATCTACATATTGCTTTGGGAAGTATAGACATTTTAGCAATGTTGATTCTTCCTAGCCATGGTATGTTCTTCCATTTGTTAATATCCTCTGCTATTTCTTTCCTTAGGGTTTCATAATTTTCTTTATAGAGGTCCTTCACCTCTTTTGTTAGGCATATTCCTAGGTATTCCATTTTCTTTGAAGCTACTGTGAAGGGGATTGTGTCCTTGATTAGCTTCTCATCTTGGCTGTTATTGGCATATACAAAGGTTACTGACTTGTGGACATTGATTTTATATCCTGAGACATTACTGTATTTTCTGATGATTTCCAGGAATCTTGTGGTTGAGTCTTTGGGGTTCTCTAAGTATAAGATCACATCATCAGCAAAGAAAGAGAGTCTGACCTCCTCTGCTTCCTTATGGATACTCTTTATTTCCTTCTCTTGCCTAATTGTATTTGCTAGAACTTCCAGCACTATGTTGAATAGTAGTGGCAATAGAGGATAACCTTGTCTTGTTCCATTTCAGAGAGGAAAAGTTTTCAGTTTTACTCCATTCAGCAAAATATTAGCTGTGGGTTTGTCATAGATAGCTTTGATCAGTTTAAGAAATGTGTCACCTATGCCTATACTCTTCAGTATTCTAATTAGAAATGGATGCTGGATTTTATCAAATGCTTTTTCTGCATCTATTGAGAGAATCATATGGTCTTTGTTTTTGCTTCTGTTGATATGGTGGACTGCATTTATAGACTTGCATATGTTAAACCAGGCTTGCATCCCTGCAATGAAACCTACTTTATCATGATGAATGGTTTTTTTAAAATGTGTACCTATAATCTATTTGCTAGGATTTTATGGAGAATTTTTGCATCTAAATTCATTAGTGAAATTGGTCTGAAATTCTCCTTTTTAGTTGGATCTTTTCCTGGTCTTGTGGGTGATGATTGCTTTGTAGAACATGTTGGAAAAGATTCCTTCCTCCTCAATTTTTTGGAATAATTTCTATAGTATGGGAATAAGCTCTTCTTTGAAGTTTTGGTAGAATTCTGGTGTGAAGCCAACTGGATCAAGGCATTTTTTTTTGTTGAGATTTTTTTATTGTTTCTTTAATCTCAGTGCTTGAATTGGTCTCTTCAGGAGATGTAACATCTTATAGCCATCTAATCTTTGATAAATCAAACAAGAAAATACACTGGGGGAAAGAATCCCTGTTCAATAAATGGTGCTGGGAGAACTGGATATCCACATGTAAAAGATTGAATCTGGACCTGCAGCTTTTTCCACTGACAAAAATTGATTCAAGATGAATAAAAGAACTAAATTTAAAACACAAAATGATAAAAATCCTCAAGGAAAGCATGGGGAAAATGCTTGAAGATATCAGCCTGGGGAAAGACTTTATGGAGAAAACTTCCACTGCATTTGCAACAACAACAAAAATAAACTAATGGGACTTAATTAGACTGAAAAGCTTCTGTACAGCTAAGGAGATAACAACCAAAGCTAACAGACAACCTACACAATGGGAAAGGATATTTGTATACTTTGAATTGGACAAAAGCTTGATAACCAGGATCTAACAATAACTCCAATTAATCAACATAAAAAAAGCCAACAATCTCTTATATGAATAGGCAAGAGAAATGAATAGAACCTTCTCTAAAGAAGATAGACAAATGGCTAACAAACATATGATAAAATGCTCATTGTCTCTAATTGTAAGAGAAAGGCAAATCAAAACCACCCCGAGATATCATCTAACCCCAGAGAGAATGGCCCACATCACAAAATCTCAAAACTGCAGATGCTGGCATGGATGTGGAGAGAAGGGAACACTTTTACACTGCTGGTAGGACTGCAAACTAATACAACCTTTTTGGAAGGAAGTATGGAGAACCCTCAAAGAACTCAGACTAAACCTCTTATTTGATCTTGCAATCCCATTACTGGGTGTCTACCCAGAAGAAAAAAAGTCCTTTTACCATAAGGGTAC